>BDCZ01000212.1:61986-81448 GCA_001662365.1 Chlamydomonas applanata | reverse complement strand
GGGGGGGGGGCGGGGGGGCGGGGCGGCGCAAGGATTGAGAGCAAGGGTCCCAAAATTGTTGCAGTGGGCTCCCAGCAGCTGCGACCTCATGGAAGTGGCTGTTGCATGAGCTTTGCTGTAAATCTTGAAACCTTTATTTGGAAGCTCAATCCAGACCCCTTTTACAGCATTTTTTGCCTCAAAACTCTCGGCCTGCCCCCGCTGCAGGCGCGAGCGGGCTGGACAGGAAGGCGCGCAAGAAGTGGGAGGCGGCGATGTTGACGCGGCTTGGCGCACAAGCGGACAAAACACCGCGCACGGGTGCACGCATCGGCACGGTGGGGCACGTGTCGCTGGGCACTGGGCGACACAGCCCAAGCAGGGATGGCCTGTGCTAGGCCGGTGGCGTGGTGGTCGCCTTCTCATGCGCTGAAGCTTTTGCACTTCTGCAGCACCTTGTCAATAAACTATCTGGCTTGTGCTTCGGCTTGTGCTTCGGCTTGTGCTTTGGCTTGGACTTTCTGTGATGTTGCTGCTTGGACAGTGGGTGGCATTAATCGCTTCCTGCACCCGGTTTCCTCAATGCTCCTGTACCACTATGGCTCAACACACCTTTAGCTCAACAACTCTACTTCTTGACACTCTGCCGGCAGGGCATGGCTGCCAAGGCAGTGGTGCGCGAGGGCCGCGCGCTGGAGGAGGCGATCGAGGCAGGCATGGTGCGCAAGAAGGGCATGGGCAAGAAGAAGGCCAAGGCACGAGGTGCGGGGCCACCACCCGTGAAGGCAGCGGTGTAACTGGAACTGGTCGCTGTTCAAGTGTTCATGCTGCTCATGATATAACCTTGCTTATGACGGCCAGGATGATAGCGGCAAAAGGACATACTACGGACTGGTAGTCTTGGGCATCCCCATCAGTCTGGCCCACACCCCCACACTGCACAAATGCACACCCTGCTTGCGCATAGTACTAGACCCCACAGGTTTGCTGATGCATGCCCCAAACGCACCAGTCGTCAGTGTTGTGTAGTGCATTCATGACCCACCGCACTGTTCGCGCGTTTTGCAATACTGCTTCATGCACTGGATTGCTTGGTACAAACCTGTTTGGCACTTGCAGCTGCTGATCGGGACTGGGGACTACAGGAGCTAGGCCCCGGCTTCAAAAGTGGCATCTTACGCGTCAAGCCTGTCAAGTCATCTAGCACGGGTGGCCCTGGTGGTGCTGGTGGTGGGGGTGGAGGTGGAGGTGGTCGGGGCGGGCGGGGCGGCAGCAGCAGTCGGGACAGTAAGGGTGGGCGGGGTGGCAAGAGCGGCAAGCGCAAGGGTGGGCTGGGCTCGATTGGGCTGGGTGGGGGCAAGAGCAGCAGCAGAGGCAAGGGGGACAAGAAAGGGAAGAAGCGGGCCTCAAAGCTACCGTTCTGATTACCACTCCAGAGTGCTCTGATCACTATCCCAGAGTGTTCAGAGATTCAGGCAGAGCAGCACCTCAGGGACTGCTGTAACAGGCTGAGTACTGCCACTACGGGAGGATCACAGTGTGCAGCAGTGGCTGTTGCATTTAGGGTGGGTGTTGCATTGGCTGCTCAGCTCCTTGCACAGCTCCCTGCATATATCCCTTGACCAGACCCGAGAGTTTCTGAAATCAGAACCAGCCGTGTTACACGGCTGAGTGAAATCACCAGGTGAGAAATGCCGCATGCAAATAGGTGCATGTCTCAATTCATCATGTCACCGTCACTGTGACTGTACAAGCCTGAAGGGCGTTAACTAAGAACTCGAGACCTGACACGAAACCATGCCAATTACTAGGCTCTAATCTGATGATCACCCCGGCAGTGTTTTGTGGTGCCCACATTGGTACAGGCACACCCCACATCACGTGTCGAACAATGCCTTGTCCAACCACCAACACACATGGTCATGTCGCGATGTCAGCAGCCACTCGAGGCTGCACATGGGGCCGCGCATGCCACTCACTGCACTGCGCGGACCGCCACCCTTCCTACTTGCATGAATCCACAATCCGTCCGAATGTGCCCCGCACCACTGCATAGCATCGCACACGGCCTGCGCGGCCATGCCCGGCCCATACACGGTGGGTGCATCACCGCCCACTGCAACTGATCATGCCATTTAATCCGGCATACGATTCCCGCCCTGGCACACACAAGCTGCGCACACAAAGGGCAGCCAAGCCAAGACGCGAAAAACCGGCCGTGCTCGTGCAGGCCACAGCGGCAGCTGGCCATTCAGCAACCCTCCTTTCCAGCATCCTTTTCAGCAGGCCGAGGGGGAACAAGGCAAAGGGGGAACATTGGATGGAGGCCGCCTGCTGGCCGCTGCCAGCACAGCTGCCAGCCAGTCTAGCTGCACGGTGCCTGGCCCAGGCCCAGGTGGCTGTGCCGTGCTGTGCTGTGCTGCCTGACCATGCTGCGGCCCAGCTGGCACGCGACTCGGGCGCAGCCTGCACACGACGCTTGCTGACTTAGACGAATGTGACGCCGTCGCCCTTGACCACCTCGCCCAGCTGGAAGAGCTCGGGGTAGAGCTTGCGTGCTGCATCCACTTTGCTGGGCTCCACCACCATGATCATGCCCACACCCATGTTGAAGGTGCGGCGCATGTCGTCCAGGGGGACATTGCCGGTCTTCTGCACCCACTGGAACAGGTCAGGCACCTGCGGGCAGGGATGGGGAGGGAGAGACGTGTGGACGGCTGTGTAGAGCCAACTGCACAGAGCTGACCTCCAAGCTGACGGCACACAGCTGCACCCGTGCGCACACACCACACTAACGAGAAATGCATACAAACAGCGCGCAGACATCAAGCCACACACATCATGCTGCCCCCCGCCCCATCAGCCCCAGCCCCAGCCCTCTACCTGGCCCCCCCACCCCACGGCCCCCAGCCAACCATGGCCGTGCCACACGCACTCAAGCGGGCTGCACAGCATCAGAACCAGGCTGCTTTGTGCCTGTCCTCACCTTACACCCGGCACTCAAATCCCAAGAGCCCCCCACCATCACGCACCTGGTACGAGTCAGCCTTGACAGCAACACCCAGGCCCTTGGGGATGACACGTGGGATGTTCTCGGGCATGCCGCCGCCAGTGATGTGCACCACGCCCTTGAGGCCCACCTTCTCATGAAGATCCACGATCTTGGGCACGTAGATGATGGTGGGCTCAAGCAGGCACTGGGGGAGTGGGGGGGCGAGGCAAGGGGAGAGGGACAGATGAGGGCGGTGAACACGCAGGTAGCGGACGGGATGAGTGGAGGACGGGCAGCAGTGCCGGGCCATGCAGTAACACCATGCGCCACATGCGCACACAAAGAGAGCCGCGCGCGCATGCACCTGATGCAGACATGCGGCTGCAGTGCATGGCAAGCCACGCCTGCGCCTGCGGCTGTGCGTGCACAGCAATGGGCATGGCAGCTGCGCGCAGTGAGGGCCACATGCAGCACGGGCAGCCCTTGCCCCAGTGGCCCTCACCAGGCCGATGGTCTTAGACGCGTCCCAGGGCGCCTTGTCAGTCAGCTTGGTGCCAGACACCTCCAGCACCTTGCGCACGAGTGAGAAGCCATTGGAGTGTACCCCTGACGATGGGAAGGCCAGCACCACGTCGCCAACCTTGACGGATTTCCCATCGATCAGCTTCTCCTTCTTGACAGCACCCACAGCGAAGCCTGCAAGGTCGTATTCGCCCTTTTGGTAGAACCCAGGCATCTCAGCTGTCTCTCCACCCAGCAGCTTGCAGTTGGACTGGCGGCAGCCCTCGATGATGCCCTTGATCACCTGTGATCAAAGGCAGCAAGGCCGCAGGTGTGGGTGTGTGAGTATGAGTATGGGTGTGGCGACAGCTTGAAATGTGTTACGTGCAGGGGTGCATAATGTTTAATGTATGCAAGGCGCATGAGCCACGCTCGTGCATCATGCGTGCGGTGCGACGTGGTGGGCCCGACCACACAACAGCAGGTGCGCACAGCAGCACATGCAGCGGTGCCTACACATACACATGCGGCACACAGCATGCAAGCAGGAAGGCAGGCGGTGGCATGCACACACCTGCTCGGCCTGGTCGACGTCCAGCTTGCCAGTGGCAAAGTAGTCCAGGAAGAACAGGGGCTGGGCGCCAGAGGTCACAACGTCGTTCACGCTCATGGCCACAAGGTCGATGCCGACCTGCGGCCCGGCACATGGGGGTTGGCAGCCACGTCACGCCATGCCACATGGCGCTCCAGGCACTGACAGATACTTTTGGGTGCATGGGGCAGCCTGCCGCTCGCGCGACGCCCTGCACGGCGTCTGGGACTTCTGGTTATCAGCACACACCAGGATGCAGGCGCTAGCACGCAGCACGGGGCGTGACACATGTCACGTTCTGCAAAACCCCAGATCAAAACGAGCAGCAAGAGCAATGGAATAACATGTCGCGTGCTACTCACGGTATCGTGCTTGTTCATGTCAAACGCCAGCTTCAGCTTGGTGCCCACGCCGTCGGTACCGGACACAAGGTAGGAGTCACCGAAGGGCACATAGCCGCTGAAACCATCGTTCATGCCAGGGTTCATCCGCTTAATGCGCTCGACAAGCTCATCGCCGGCGTCAATGTCCACACCAGCAGCCTTGTAAGTCAGCCCCTCCTTTGGCACAGTGGCAGCAGCCACCGTCGCCAGGCGGCCACGGCGCACACGCCTGCTGATGATTGGGGCAGCAGGAACAGAGGACCGCGAAGCCGTCGTAGGCAGGGTCCGGGTGGACTGCATGGTGGTCTGCATAGTGCCTACGTCAAAGCCCAGCAATACACGCTCGCGGTGACACTGCAGGCTGCTGGGCACGCGACGGCAGCGGCTATGCAACAATCACAACACAATCACACGTCACTCAATTCTTGCCCGAACACGTGCGGCCAGCACGCCAAGGGCAGCGCAGGCCGACGTGGATGAGCCCCCCATGGCGCCTTCAAGCTTGATTACACGCGCATCGTCACAGAGAGCTGTCATCGGATGCGGGAAACCAACTATCTGCCTGATCATCATCAATGGCCTTTACCACCCTTGCCACCCTTGCCGCCCTTGCTGCCCTTGCCGCCCTTGTCCTTCCCCTTGCCCTTTGGACCCCTGCTCTTGGGTGTGCCTCCGTGCTTCTTCTGCTTCCCGCCCAACGCCTTCATGGTCTTGCTCTTGGCTTTGAGTGAGCCGACCGCCTTCCCTCCACCTGCGTCACAAGAAAAGCGCAGGCAAGGCTGTGATCGCAACGGCACCAGCATAATCAAATGTGCTCCCCAGCCAGGCATATGGACGAGCAGGGCTGCCAGTACAGGTTCACATGCATGCAAGCAGGGGGAGCCACATGCACATCATGCAAGCATGGGCCGGCACGGTACCGGCAAGCAACAGTACAGCACCACGCACCGCCTTTCTTGCCACCTGCCCCTGGCTTGCCTTGCCCTGGCTTCTTGTACTGCTGCTTATGCTGGAACTGGTTGGCGGAATGGCTTGGCTGCGCGTGGCTCTCATTCCCACCATCTTCATCATCATCATCCTCATTCCCACCGTCTTCTTGGTCCGAGCTGCATGCACGCATGATCATCAATGGCACCAAGGCTATGCAGTGAGCGGCATGCAGGAGACCACATGCAGTACTCCAACTGGTTCTGGATTGCAGGCGCATCGCGCACAGGCTGCACTAGGCTGCACAGCTGCACAACCATGACAGCAGCAGTAACCACGGCCTGCAGCTCAAAGCTCATGAGCACAGCTGGGTCGCCGAATGCTGCCCACATCCTCTATACCAACCTGCCCGGCTCGTCAGAGTCCATGGTGATGGGTTGGATGTTGACTGTAGTGGTGGTGCCTTGGGCCTGGAACACCATTGTGTGTTTCTCTGGCACGGTGCTGGCAGGGCCTGCACCAGCCGCCTCCCCGCTGCTGTCCTCTTCAGCTGCACGTGCAAGCGATAAGCACCGTTTTGTTGCAAGTGCGCACACCTGTTGCATGTCCCAAATCCTAACTGCACCTACCAACTCCATCGGTTAGGCAGCTGCTAAATGGGGCACGTCCTGAGGCCGGTGGCTGCTGCATGGCTTGCGTCAGGGAATGTTCGTGATGCAACCCTACGGTTAGCGGCTGTATCGGAATGAAATGAAGCACCCACCGTCGCTGTCACCCCAGTTGTCCCCGAGGCCTAGGTCTTCTTTCAGCTTTTGGCGCCGCTGCATGCCAGAGTGATGGACGCACGTGCAAAGAAGATGAAGCAGTGTGCCAAGACGAAGAATGCACTGCAACTGTGAAGCATGGACCTGCATAAGTAGAACTGATCACGCTGTGCCGCTGCATGCCGGTGCATGCCGGCGCCTGAACAATGCCAAGAAGCAAGAATGCACAGCAGCAATACACACAAGCTTGCTGCATGCCCCAAGCCGCTACCAGTGGCCCTGGCCCTGGCCCACTTAACAAAACAAGTAAAGCATGTATGCTTCCCAAGCACAGTGCAGCAGAAGCACATACCTCTGCCCTGTCTTCTAGACGCTGGTGCCGTTCTTTTTCCTTGATTTGCCTGTGGGCACGGTCGAATGGCGCAAAGTACCATTCACATCCGGAATGCTCAAGCGTGCTGCCGACCACTGCGGCACCCAATCTGCTGCTCTGCCTCTGGAGCTCCCTGTAGTACATCCGTACACATCATGCAGGCATGCTCAGCACCGTCTGCCACCACACACTCACTCCATGGCCTCCTTGCGCCGTTGCTGCTTGCGTTTGCGAAACCCTGTGATGAAGTCCCTGCCGCAGTGCATTTGTGGGCAAGGCAGGGCTCCTCAGGATCAAAGAATGTGCGGGCTTTCTGATGCTGTTGGACTGCACTGCAAGGGAAGCATGCGTGCTGTGGAGGAGCATGGTGGGCAACATGCCAGCATACTGTAGCATGGCACGCCATGCAGCATGATGATGGTCCATGCAGGTCCATGCAGGTCCATGCAAGCCACCCCCCAACCTGTGCGCCGCTGGGTCGAACACCACCTCGGCGCCCTTGTTCTTTTTCTGCTTTTTAGCCACCCAGTTCACGGCTAGCTTCTCATCAGGCAGCCGGTTGGGCCCCACCAGGGAGTCGGAGTACTTCATGGCTGCAGTTCGTGTGGGTGTTCGGAGGCGTGCAGAGCCTGACCGCCGCAAAACCCTTGTCTCACCCACATCATTAAAGGCGATGATGAGCTGGCATCGACCTGGCACACGCGTTCTGTAGTTGAAGCGAGCAGACTGATTGGATTGCAGATAGATTACCTTATAAGGATCCGCAGTAGCTCAAGAAACATTTGGGAATGGCGCTTGGGGCTCAGCGTGCTCGGCTTCTTTTGGGCCGTGAATGCACGAGTCGTCAGATGCTGCTGCCTGCAGCGCCTTCTGTGCTGTTCTCCAGGCTGCGTCCAGAACCACAAACAGCGAATTCAAAGGCTTTTGGCCATGTCACCATCCCAGCTGTAGCCCCAACAATGCAGAAGCGTGCCGTTCGCTACATGGCAGCCAAAGGTGCGAATTGAACTGAGTTTATAAAGGGGCGTTAGACGGACCAAGCAGAGGTGAATTGAACCCCAATCCTCTGCCACTCGCAGCGGCTATGCACGAGGAGCACTACGCACCCTTCCCCTTCCATGATGCGGACTATCACAGTGAGTTGGAAGCACCGTAGCGAAAAAACCCTGGTGGGGTGGTGAAAGGTGCGGGCAGCATGTAGCCAGCTGAGCATGGATGCCATGCGCCGCCACGGCCTTTGCACACCCCCGCAGCCTCTGCAGCTGCCATCACCGTGGTGCAGCCCGGATCTGCAGGGAACAGCACCAAAGCTCGCAGCTCCTAGCACCTTCCTCAGCGGGCCGCTCCACTGCTGCCATGGCCTCGCGTACGTCAACAGCTCCTCAACGGCTCAAGGCAACACTCAACACATGCCTGTCGTGCGCAGAGGTCATCTTTGTTCCCCCACCCTACGGCCCAATGAAGCTCTATGAGGATTCCAAAGGAGGCACCTTCAATGGTGCGTGACCTGTGGGCCTGTACCATGGGCCTGTGGGCCTGTACCATGGGCCTGTGGGCCTGTACTATGAGCCATCAACCACGACAGCGCCTTTTCAGCCCTGCTCAGCATTGTACGGTGCTTTCCAGCCCCGCCCCCCCCCCCACCCCCACCCTGAGCACCCAAAAGCCTGGTCAGCATTGAGCTGCTTGCCCTGGGCCCTCGAGTTACATCGCAGATAGTGTGTGTAGTGCGCGCGTGTGTGCGAGCCGTGAGGCGTGTCCATTGAGAGTGTGTGCATCACCCAACATCCTTACAGAAGCGCAACAGAAGTAGACATACCTTCTTACCGTGACATACTGTACAGTATCTGTGAGATACGGTAAACTCAACATCGTTAGCTCATGCATGGATTGCGCGCACACAGGCGTGCTGGTATTCAAGCGCGAGCAGGACCTGCTGTCTTCAGACGACCTGACTGTGATGGAGGTCTTTGTGGCCGGTGACACAGGTGTGGCCCACAACATTTGCTCTTGTTGTAGTTTGTCTCATAATTCATGTCTTTACGTGTCTGGGCTGGAAGGAATGGAGGAAGGAGCAGACAGCCTCCGGTCGGGTACAAGCCCCGCGCAGCCGAGAGCCCCAAAAGGACCCCACAGACGGAACCCTGACAGCTGCTGACCCGCCCTCAACCCCACCCCACCCCCACCCCCGCCTCTACCCGCAGCTTTCAACACATGGAGTCAGCTCACGCATCACACGACCGACCGGCCGATGGTGCATGAGCTGATGTGGACGCTGATGGAGCGAGCTCGCGGCCATGACGCGTCGCGATGGGCGCTGCTGCGTGTGGGCATCGTGGAGCTGCGCGACAATGTGTACATTGGGCGGCTGTGGTTTGGGGACGCAGAAACGGGCGAGGTCAGTACGGGCGCTCGGGGACAGGTCCCTCAGTTGTACTGCAGTAATTGGAATGCATGCTACAGAAATGCGTGCGACTGGAATGAATGCTCCTGGGCCAGGACTGCAAGTGCGACTTCACTGGTGGCTGCATGGTGACAAACACACCGGCAGCTCACTGATGCACCCGCTAGCCGGAGTGTATCCCTGCCAATAGCTTGGATGGCCTGTTGCATCAAATCATTTGCATTTCACATGGGGCGTGACTGCACGTAGCGCCAAATGCGTACACTGCTGCATCTCCTACCCCCACACACCGCCCACCCCACCCAACCCAACCCAACCCAACCCCATGCCACCCCGTCCACACCCACGTCCAGGTCATGTGGGACTGCGACTGCCGGCCCTCTGACGGTTGCTTCCTATCCATCAAGGTTTGAGCCTTTCACTCCTCTTTCTGATATCCTTTGTGTTTTAATTGACGAAGCGTATGCCAGCGAACAGAGCAGGGTCCTGCTGATGACACAGAAGTTGCTAGGTCACTGATGGCAACAATCCTTTGACAGCAGGCGAGAGCGGTATCGATGCTCTACTGCCTGGAAACAGGGGGAATAGAAGCATACGCTGAACTGACACCAAGGCTTATGTGGAGTTGTGGACCATGGCTTTGCACGCAGGCCAAGTGCCCGTTCTACGTGCACCGCCGTGTGTGGGATGTGGCCTCTCTGCCCATCCGCGCCAGCTCTGTCTACAAGCTGGTGGCCTCCTCCTCCCACAGCTCTTCCTCAACCTCCTTCACCGCTTCTTCCTCGTCATCCTCCTCCTCATCATCGTCCTCATCGACCAGCGGCAGGTCCCATGGCAGCCACAGCGGCAGCGGCCTGTTCCCCAGCCCAATGGGCGGGGGTGGCGAGGGCCAGAGCCGCTCTGCAGCGGCACACGTTGCGTCCATGCAGGACCTGGTGCTGATCAGGTGTGTGACTGTGTGTGGCTTTGTGGATGTGGTGTTTTGTGGGATTCAGGAGTGAGGGCTGTAGGATTGAGGGTGCAGGGTTGCGGTGGGCCTGGTGCTGATCGAATGTGCGGGCGCGCAACAAGTGTGTGTGGGAGGCTGCAGAGGCAGCAGCAGTGGTGGTGCTTTGGTGGGCGGCTGCATTCGGCTTGTGTGCCATGACGAGGGGAGCGGTGAGGAGCAGGGTGCATGACCTTATGCTTCTCAACAACAGGTACGGTTTCAGCATGCTAAGTAGCATGCAGTCGTGCCCTACACGTGCCGTATCTGCTATGCGCACTACCGTCCCTGATCCGCATGCCGTTTGCGCTGCGCCTGTGGCTATCGTATGGCAGGCCGGATGACCCCGACGCCATCAAGCTCATCAAACGAGAGCTGGCAGTGGCTGTGAAGGAGGAGGACTACAGCGCAGCCATCAGGCTGAGGGACCATGCGTGGATGCGGATCTACAAGGACATGCATGGCGCACGGTGCGCAGTCTGGAGTATTCCCATGTTGTGCCAGTGGGCGGCTGCAGCGTGGTTGCATGTGGTTGCATGGCTGCATGGCCATAGCGGTGGGCTGCTCCCGGTCGGGGGTTGGGGGAGGGGGCGAGCAGTGCGTGGCGGTGCGTCCAAGGTGCTCTGTGGCGTGTGGGTTTGTTTTGCCAGCCCAGATGTTGTTTTCTTACTGCCCGCCGGGTTACTGGGTACTGCCGGGTACTGCCCGCTGGGTCTCCGGATCTGGGCAACCGGAAATCCTGTAACAAGTCAAGTCCCGCTGGGTTACCTTACTTACCTGTCACTATCAACTTCTGTCTTCAGTGTTTCAAATACCAACACGGTATGATGGAAGACCAGAACCATGGTTGTGCTCGGCACAGCATACAGATACACAGCATGCTCATGCTCGCGTCTGCGGTGTGCATGACAAGCTGTCCATGCTCGTGTCTGCGGCGTGCATGCATGCATGCAGGCTGGCGGGCCGCTACGACGAGGCCCACCGCATGGAGGTGGAGCTGCACCGCCAAATCTCTATCGTAAGTGAGACGCACGGCAACCATTGAGGCGGGAAGCGTGGAAGCTGAGAGCGTGCATTGAGGAGCTGAAATGGAGGAGGTCAAATACCAGCCCCTGCCATCCACCTCCCCTCTGGCTGTGCCTGGAGCCACGGCACAAGGTTTGTGCATCGATGTGAGTGCGGGGATGCTTCCAGAAACAGGCCAGGGTAATGCTTGGCAATGGAAAAGGGCGGTGTAAGGAGAGAAATGGTGGGGGTGGGGGGTGCTGTGGTGGGAGGGCAGCGATGGGCTCCAGAGCCCACACATTGGGCTTGATCTCTTTGCAGAACCCCTGCAGCACACGCCGATGTACACGGAGTTGATCGGACAGATGGCTGCATAAGCCTCTTGGCGGTTCCTCCACAGCAGTTTCGGAACTTGCGGCCCTGGTACATGCCGATGGTTCTCCAATGTTCTGTTTACATCAATGGGTGTGTTTCGTGGGTCCTGAAGAGGTTCCATGAGGAGGTGGGGGAGGTCACAGAGGCAGGAGGGGAGCTGTGGCGGGCAACTTAAGGCACAGCTCAGGCTGGCTGCAATTAGCACGGCTTGGCTGAAACCAAGTGCAGCTGTGCATTTGCATGCATGGTGCACCTCAGCATTTGCACTGCATGGTGCAGAGCGCATGAGTTGCGGGTGTAGGGGGCTGAGCGGTGGTGGATTGCAGGGATGGATAATGTCCCATGTGCAAGCGGCATGTTCTATGCTTGGCAAGGCTGCGAGTGATTCGTTGAAGTGTGCGCGCATAGGCACTTAATAGTGTGAGTGCGTGTGTGTGCTGGCAGTGGAGCGGCTTTCTGCGAGTCGGTCTGTGCGATGCTGCCGCTGGTTGTGTTGGCTAGCATAACAGGTGTCCACAGGTTTCATCCTTCGTTGCCAAGTAGCTTGCAGTATGGCCATGTGCATCTGTTGTACTCCCATCGGGTTGAGGTGTGAGGGAGGAGAGCTGCAGCATTGATGGCCGCTTGACCACGGTTTCGCACCCATGAGGTGTTTTTTTGCACGAGAAATGTGTCGGGCGCTGTGTGGGCCCTGCACGTGTGGAAAGTGTGCCCGTGTTATGGGCGGGGGTCGCGGAGCATCCTTGTAGATGCAGCACGCGCCCTTGCAAATTTTGACCGTGGCCTGTACAACAGGAAGCGACATAGGAGTGTTGGCCTGCAACTGATGTGTACATCCTCCTCTTACCTTCCCCTTCCTTTGTTTTGCTTTTCCTCTGAGCTTTTTTGGAAATTTTTCAACTGAACCTCGTACTCCCTCTTCTTTTCCAGACCTTTTCCCATACCGTTTCTTGCATCCCAAACTGGTTTTTGTGTGCTTTTTGTCCTCCAAATCCCGTCATGAGGCTAATACCGGGTAGACTGCCTTGGGGACCAGCGGACTTTTGGATAGGTGGTGACGAAACAGGTAATCGGATGCTTCCAAAAACGCGCAATCTGCTTTTGAGGCATGGTGGAAACGGCCTTTGCTGGTGCCATGGCTCTTGTAACACTAAGTCTCTGCGTGTCACTGGGTGTTTCATCTCAGGCTGTTCACTTACTCTGCAACTTGTACTTCTTGCATACTACTCGATACTACTCTACCTTGCGTTGTTGCCTTACTCCTGACACATTGAGTGTCTCGCAACACACATCTCACACAACCTGTGTTGCCCAGGGTTGCCACAAGACAGCCATGTCACAACTGCGCCTGTGTCTTACATGCGTGGCCTGAGCCCCAATGCCAAGGGGCAGCAAGAAGGCAAGGGGCAGTGCAGCCCCCTCAGATCATGCACCTGCAGCTGCACCTGCAGCACCTACAGCAGCACAAATTCAGCAGCACCAACACCCTGCACCACAGCAGCAGGGGCCTGCAGAACACCAACAACAGCAGCCTGCAACAAAGCAGCTGCAGCAGCATGTGCTGCCACCTGAGACGCGCCAGGTAGTGAAAGGTGTGCAGGACGCGCTGCATAGCTGGGATGAGGCCAAGCTGAAGGCAGCCACGGCAAAGGTGCAGTGATCAGGGATGCACTGGGCTGTGTCGTGCCTACACTCTGCCCAGCAAATGCCCAGCTGTCCAAATGGGCCAGCCTCTGGGAACTTGGGGATTGGGCTGCTGCATGGCATGCCTGCATGGCACGTGCTCACATGAGTGGTGCAGCCCCTCCTTTCATTTCTTAGCAGCCCCTTTTGGCTGCGGCTTAACCATGCAGCTGGTTGGGGCGCTGCGGCGACTGCACATCGGCTCAGGGCCCGTCACTGACGTGCGTGAGGGCCAGGCGCTGCTGGCGTGCAGTGTGCGGCTGGTGCGGGCCCTGCAGACGCATCAGCAGCAGCTCCATGAGGGGCCATCAGTGGCTGGATCCTCTACAGTAGGGGCAGCAGTGGGGACTCATGGTACACAACCTGTGAGGCAGCTGGCTATAGCCAAGACCCTGATCCAGGTGAGACTTGCAGCTACTGGTAGCTACAGATCTATGTGCTCTCAATCTGCAAAATTATATGTGCCGCTGTTCTCAATCTGCAAAATTCGAATGCAGGATACCTGCTGCCGCCCACCGGCATGGCATGGCATGGCATGGCCAGACTGCATGGTTGACCAAGCACTGCAGCGTGGTGTCACCATGTGATCAAGGCAAACCTTTAAATCTGTAAAGCACTGTAAGCATGCTGCTTCATGCGTCTGACATTGACTCACCTTCGAAACCTCCGCCCGTCCTACGTACCCACAGGCCAAGCTACTGCCAGAAGCAGCCCGTGTGGTGCTGCGCATCATGCCACGCCATGCAGCAGGCCCAGCACGGCAGGCTGCAGATGACACCCCTGGCCTTTGTGGCTGCTGCAGCAGTAGAGCACCTGCATGGGTGCGCCAGGTGTGCATGTGGGACCCTCTGGTCGGCCAGCCCATGCAGGCCTGCATGCTGCGGGCAGTACGCCACCTGCTGCAGCAACTGGCAGCATGCACTGTTGGCATGTGGGAGGGCATCGAGGCCTTGGTGCACTGGGCGCAGCACAGCAACAGCCCCGCAGATGTGCTGCACGCCACGGCATTACAGCTGCGGCTCGCGCAGCAGCTGCTGCTGGCACAACCACAGCTGGCTGAGCCATGCCCAGCCCCAATCATCACCATCACAAGCGTACTTGTTCTGAGCATGAGCGCCCGCCTTTCTCCGAACTCATGGCGCATCATGTTACAGCAAGCTACCCTGCCAATGCCTACCCACGCGGCAAGGACTCTGGCGGACCTGCCTCCTAATCAGGTGACATACGCATGATGTTTTAGGCACCAGGCCTGATGTGGTGCTGTGTTCTTGGCTGTATGATGGCTGCATAATAATAATAATAATAATAATAATAATAATAATAATAATAATAATAATAATAATAATAATAATAATAATAATAATAATAATAATAAGAATAAGAATAATAATAATAATAATAAGAATAAGAATAAGAATAATAATAAGAATAAGAATAAGATTAATAAGAATAATAAGAATAAGAATAATAAGAATAAGAATAATAAGAATAATAATAATAATAATAATAATAATAGTAATAATAATAATAGTAATAATAATAGTAGTAATAATAATAATAATAATAGTAATAATAATAATAATAGTAATAATAATAATAGTAATAATAATAATAATAGTAGTAGTAGTAGTAGTAGTAGTAGTAGTAGTAGTAGTAGTAGTAGTAGTAGTAGTAGTAGTAGTAGTAGTAGTAGTAGTAATAGTAATAATAATAATAATAATAATAATAATAATAATAATAATAATAATAATAATAATAATAATAATAATAATAATAATAATAATAATAATAATAATAATAATAATAACACGGCGTGTCACAGATGTGTCTGCATGCCGGAGCCTGACAGTCGTTATCTAAATACCATCATGATGGCTGCATGCTGGCCTGCATTGTGTCCTTCCCGTCCTCTTCCGGGCCTGCTATTGTAGGTTCTCACATCTTTTCGGTTCGGCTGCTTTCGTGTTCCCCTCTGGTCCTCCTCTGGCCTGTCCTGTGGCTCGCTTGGCCCTGTTCGAGCCTTGTGTAACACACACGCACACATCTATACGAATGTAGGTTCTCACATCTATACGAATGTAGGTTCTCACATCTGTACGAATGTAGGTTCTCACATCTCATACCTTCACTCGTATGATTGAGATGAGGTGCACTTCTATCCACCTGACCAGTGGCAACCAAACGCTCTTGTTGTGAGCACAGGGTGATCGCAGGGCGGAGCACCTGTGCCACCGCCACCTCCATATCTTCACCAGCAGCCTCACTTTGCTGCTCGCACACCACCCACCCACCTCAGCTGCTGACAGCGTGGCCGTCGTTCGAGCCGTGGCCCTGATTGTACAAGCACTTGGGATGCTGCCTGTCGTTCACAAGGACGACACACCAGGTTGGGCCGCGCTGGCAAGGCTTACGCATGTCAGCATGATACAGAGTGATACTCGGCTTATGCATGACAGCTGGGTCGGGGTGCATTGGTCCTTGCTTTGTCATGGTCTCCCTGTGGCACGCTGGCGTGAGGGGACCATGAGAAAGCAAGGACCAATGCACCCCACCAACAAACAAGCAACAATGCACCCCAGCTGGAGCAGTGCTCCACCCCACCTGAAACTTAATTGCTGTTGGGGCTGCACCGGTGTGGCTTTCGATCCCCAAAGACACTCATGCTTCCAACAAAACGCTCGATACATCCTCAAGGTCAATCCTCCTGCCCTTGCAATCGTGTCATGCAGTCCATGCCCCTGCCTGGGTCTCAGCTTCTCACAGCCTGGCTGGGTTATGCTGGGTGCGCACATGGAAGCACAGCGCCATGACCAAGGCCATCCCTGCTCTGCATGCGAGTGGGTGTGAAATCTCCGCGCTGATGGCTGCCCCAGCCGTGCGAGCACTCACAGGTGCGCGCATGGCATCAGGCAGCAGCATACCGGCCAGCTGCGCACCTGTGCCAGGAGCTATGGCACAGCAGATCTCTGCAGGCAGCCCAGCAGCTGCAGGGGCGTGTCTCTCACTGTCAACTGCCCTGTATGTTCTGCTGAGTGGCGTGCTGCAAGGGGGTGATCCTCCTGGTGTACCATCCACAGCCACTGACGCGTGCCTGGCAGAGTGCTTGCAAACAGCGCTGATTCTGGCCGCGGTCGGCCGGGCGTTCCGGGCCCTGCCCAACGGTGCTGAGGCGGTCATGACCCACGCAGGGCTGCTGCCTGCAGTACGGAGCAGCTCAGTGGCTCCGGTTGCGCAAGCCACAGGCAATACAGGCAGTACAAGTTTGGGCGCCCCACCCAGTCATGCAATGCCTGCTCCCACAAGCTGCTCTGGAGGCCCTGACCAGGTGCTGATGATGCAGCAGCGCCCTGCGCCACATGTGGCGGCACTGTACCTAGCGGCCCGTGGGCTCAAAGCTGGCTGCCAGCAGCACCCGCTCGCACGGATGTCAGTGGCTGAGGTTGCTCAGGTGGTGCAGGCCAGCGTGCTGCTGTGCGATGCCTGCAATGACCACCTGGATGAGTTGTGGGGTGTCTGTGGGCCTGGGCAGCTGGCAGGGCCCGCCCAAGGTGGCAGCAACAGCAGTCGTAGCAGCAGTAGCAGCGGCGGCAGTAGCACCAGCGGCAGTGGCAGCAGTAGCAGCAGCGGCAGTAGCGCCGGCGGCAGTGGCAGCAGTAGCGGCGGCAGCAGTAGCGGCGGCAGCAGTAGCGGCGGCAGCAGTAGCGGCGGCAGCAGTAGCGGCGGCAGCAGTAGCGGCGGCAGCAGTGGCGGCGGCAGCAGCGGCGGCAGCAGCGCCGGCGGCAGCAGCGGCAATAACAGCAGCGGCAGCAGCGGCGGCAGCAGCGGCAGTAGCAGTGGCGGCAGGCCAGCTGGCCAGCCCGGCCCATATCAGTGCGGTTCTGAGCGCAGCCCTGTTGCTGCTGGCCGCCTTGCCGGCCGCGCCGCTGGTTACCGCCAACACCGCGCGCACGCTGGGCTGGCCAGGCATGCGCGTGCAGCAGGCCGGTGCTGAACCAGCTCCCCCACGACCAGGCTGCGAACACAGCACATGTGTGGCCGCGTGTGGCCACTGCAGTGGAGGCTGCGCAGGGGTCACAGCTGGATAGCTGGCGGCTGGCGATGCATCAATACCAAGTCATGCTCCGGCTGGCAGAGGTGCGTTCCTTGTTTGTTCAGCTCAGTGCCCTTGAGCCTTCTGAATGCCTCTGGCTGTGTACAGTCAAGGGCTGCCCTTAGGGGCGGCCATAAGGTGGACAGGTGGGGTGGGGAGTGTGATCAGTGGTGGTGTCAGTGCGTGGGTGGATGAGGTATGGGGGATTGGGGCACAGCAAGAGCCCATGCAAATCAACACCGGTCGTGATAGCCACCCCTTGTGCCCCAGTAATCTGCTGGGTTTATGACGCTGATCTGGAACGAGATCCGTCCGGCACAAGTGACAGACGCATGCTAAATTTGGAATTGAACCATGGGTGTCAGCAACTGCTGGGAGGCTCATGCACTCATGAGGTGTACGGCTACACCACCCAACCCACACGCACACATACACCACCAGCAAAACACATTTGCAAGCAGTCTCAGATCTGTGCCAGGCGCGCTTCATACCAATGTTCCCGGTTGCCTTCCCTGTTGCTTCCATGCTGCTTCCCTGCTGTGGCTGCAGTACCAGCGGCTGATGTTCCTCGGGGCAACTGAGCAGTGGGCGGGGGCTTCGTCGAGTGCCCTGCCCCTAGGGCTGCGCGGCTGGGTGAAGTGTCTCACCCTAGCAGATGTTGGCAGGGGCCACATCTGTCCTGCCACATACACTTCTCAGCCCCTGGAGCGCCTGGGCTTGGGCCTGGCCTTCGCCTGTTCACCCTTACGCGGCCTGGCCACTTCCATGCTGCTTCTAGAACACCTGTCGGCTCACCTGGACAGCCCCAAGGCGAGTGCTGCTGCTGCAACAAGCCCTGCGGTACCGTGCGGGCGTTTCCGTGCGCCAGAGCAGGCTGCACGCCCCCAGCCGCCAGCACGTGCCCCGCTGGCCGGACCCATGAGAGCTCTGCTCACGGCTCGGCTGAGTGCTGCCCTCAGTGACCATTGGACTATGCTACGCTCAACCCTGACACTCGACAACACGGTCTATATTACCACCAACGCGTTTCATCAGCTGGGCTCAGCAGAGCCGGCTCACGTATTCCAGCGGCAAGCGCCTCCACAGGTGTACGCAGCAACAGATGCACTGGGCGGCATGTGCAGCACAGGCAGCATGGGCGTTGCTCTGCTGGACGAACAGCATTGGAGGAGCCCCCCAATGCGGCTGACCCTGCACATGGCTGACCATGCATATCAGCTGGTGGAGCAGGTGCGCCGCATGGTGACCGGGGCACAGGTAGCAGGCATCCCCGCCCCGGGCGCTGATTATGAGATGCAGATGGTCCTGGCCAAATTCATCGGTGGCCGACTGGGCTTCGCGGCAGCCGAGTATCTGACACTCGAGCAGTGCCACAAGGCATTGATGGAGCAAGGGCGCGAGCGGAGGCCAGCCGCAGGCACGTCCGACCCAATGGGCCGTAACCCTGTCTTGCCGCGGTGGCTGGATCTGCAGCTCAAGGGTGCAGTGGGGCTACATCCCGGTGGATCGGGCGCCGGTAGCGTTGCTGGCAGCAGCAGCGGGCGGTGCGGAGGCGGCAGCGTGGGTCACCGTCCAGCCCTGCTTGGGGCCGCTCCCTCAGCTGAGCAGCTGCAGCATGCCATCGAGGTCACGAACTGGGTGCTGCAGTTCATCGAGTCTGATCACAGGCTCTTGGATCCAGCCGGCTATGCAGTCACACCACTCCACAACCTGCGTGAGCAGATGCGTAGGGATGTTCACCAGATGCCGGCTACATGTCCGCCAGGTGCTGCTGTGCATGCCAGCACTGGCAGTGGCTGCACTCCAGCAAGCTGTTTGGGCTCAGGGGCCCAGCCACGGCAGGGGGCCAGTGGCCAGCGGTCCCCTGCCATTGGCACTGCAAGCCAGGCAGCGGGCTGTGGGTATCTTAATTTCATGGCTGGGGCGGTTTATGATGGCCGCCCTAGGCCTGCAGTGCCACAGGCCATGGCATGGCTGGTGTACGTCAGCACAGGCAGCTGGTTCGTGCAGCGGCTGGTGGCGTGGAGCAAGGCAGTGAGCAGCCAGCTGCGGGCAGAGCTGCAGCACGCATGCCACGCAACTGGGGTGGCCGCTGTGGCAGGTGACATGGGTGCACAGCGAGTGATGTGGACGCGCGCCCTGCCCCATGCCCCATGCCACACGGCAGCTGCCACTGCCGGGGGCTGCCACCGGCAGCTGGTGGCAGCTGAAGGTCCTGCTGCGGCTGGGCATGCTGCTGCAGTGGCAGCCGCCCGTGATGAGCCAAGCCACTCCGTTTCTGCCCCAGCAGGAGCAGAGGAGGGCAGCAGCGCAGCACCTGCTCCACTTCTGGAGCCAGCATCCCCAGGAGCCCAACCCATCTGGAAAGTGGTTCTCTGCCCAGCAGCCGCTGTCGAGGTGCTGTCGGTG
>BDCZ01000212.1:12761-61141 GCA_001662365.1 Chlamydomonas applanata | reverse complement strand
GGGGGGGGGGGGGGGGGGCGTGATGGCAGCGGTGCGCGCGGCTGAAGCTTGCATGGTTGCATGGTTGCATGGTTGCATGGTTGCATGGTTGCAGGTGGCCCAGTGGTGAATAGACTATGTATGTAGCAGCACGGCGTACACCGATGCCTTTGAATGTCACCCTTTGAGTGGGAGAGAGGAACAATTACAGAGAACTGATACCCTTGAGTGGGCGAATGCCAGGGGTTGCATGCGATGGTGAGAGTGTGAACGGGTGCTGCTGCCAAGCGCGAGATAAGTGTGCTCGTGATAGGGGCACATTCCATGCGGCGACAGATGTGGCGAGGGCTGCAGCACTTCTTGTGGATTGCTGTCAATTAATCCGCTGCGTTGCTTGCTATGCTGATGGCGGGCTCAGCTGTCGTGTGCTTACATACATCGATACATGGGTGCGCCATTAATATGTATGCCCCTGGAGCGGCCGCCTTGCCGCTTGTTGGTGGCCAGCACAGACTGCTGCTGAAGCTGCCGCTGCTTGCTTGGGATGGGTAAACACCAAGAGCATTGGTGCCGGAAGTGTCGAGCGCGTATGTACCGTTGCTATGATGCCCACATGATGCCTGCATGTTGTCCTTTGCTCGCAAACAAATGGCAGGTGAATGGCTGCGAGTCACATGCGTGGAGCCGCGAGAAAGCACAGCTCGTTCACTGCCGTCATGCCTCGCATGCTGTGTGCTTACCACTGCGCGTCCCCAGATGCGGCGGCCAGTAGCATGAAGCGGCGCCCCTCCAAGGCATCACCATGTTTTATGGCGTGTATCGGATATTCATGAGACATCGCAATGCTGCTGCAGCTGGCGGGCCCCACTTTCACAGCTGGAGGTGGCCGCGCCTCCAACTCCCCATCTCACCCACTGCTACGCTACCCACGTCGCACGATCTTATCCAGCATATCCATCGCACATGAAGCGCACATGAGAAGATCATGTGTCGTCACTTTATCACATGGGGGCGGGGCTGGCACATGGCCCAGGACAACATCTTTTCAAGCAGCAGCTGCAGCATTTGAACCGCGAACCCTCATAACGCGTGCTAGCCGCTGCGACAGATCAAAGGCATAACACACTGGCAATCATGCGTTGAGACAAGCATTGGTCCTGCCCACCCACCACACACGAGGCATTGCCGAAAGCGCTGCGTGGGGCCGCACAATACCTGGGCAGCATGGGGTCCAACTTCGTGGTGACATGCGACCACTGCGACAGCAGCCCTGCAAAGTTGTTCTGCCATGCTGATGGTGAGGCTGGCTGGAGGACGGCTCAAATGCACCCCCATTGCACGGCCATGGGTGTTGCATGTGGGTGCCACGAACACAGCAACTGAACGTGGCCCCCCCGTGCTGTCTGTCCTCTCGCAGCCGTGTTCCTGTGCCAAGCCTGCGACGAGGCCGTGCACGCTAACAGGGTGGGTGCTTACCACTGACGAACCAAGGTGCAGATGCAGAAGTTCTCCTCCACGGGGGCCCCATATGTGCGGCGTGGTGTGCAATCAACGGGATACAAACAATTGTTATTTAACACACGCAGATCGCCCAGCGGCACGTCCGCATTCCCTACACGCAATGCCCCGTGTGGGCGTACAGGTCAGTGCAACTGTTGAGGTGCAGTCCCATTGCAGTTGCATCGAAGCACAACACCTGCATTCAGCCCCCGTGCTCGTGCTGCACTCAGGGAGGTCAAGCTGCGCGGGCGCCTACGCGAAGTGGGGCCCGATGCAAGCCCTGCTCCAACACCGACGCGCAACAAGGAGCTC
The DNA here is from genome assembly GCA_001662365.1 of Chlamydomonas applanata. Taxonomy (NCBI): domain Eukaryota; kingdom Viridiplantae; phylum Chlorophyta; class Chlorophyceae; order Chlamydomonadales; family Chlamydomonadaceae; genus Chlamydomonas; species Chlamydomonas applanata. The sequence goes on along the minus strand of BDCZ01000212.1, from coordinate 59,350 downwards.
GACATCTTTGAAGACTCGGTGTGGACACAAGGCCCTGGCTCAGGGCCGGCAGGGCCTAGCAGCGTCAACACGACTCAAAACTTGTACAACCACCAGCCACGAAGCCTACAAGATGGGAGCTTCGACTACTGCAGCAGCGTGCCCAGCGAAGGGTCACTGCTGGCGAGCACCATGCATGCCAATCTCAACCTGCATGACGGAATGCCTGGGATTGCAAGCAGCCCTGTGCATATGCACATGTCGATGCCAGCGATGGGCGCAGGCAATGGAGCCATGAGCATGCCCACAACGCAGCCGGGCTCATCCGGGTTCATGCCGCCGCTTGCCCCGCACCCCCACGCAAATGGAGCAGCACCGGATGGTGTCCCGCCGCACCCGCTGCTGGCTGCCGACCCATTTGTGCCAGAGCCACACCTCAATGACCTGCCCATCTCAGCAGCAGCCATGCTGGGCAGTATGGGTACGTCCCCACCTGCACTTGGGTCCCTCAAATCCAGCAACACACAGACCCTCGCAGACGCAGATGTCGGTCTGCCGGGCCTGCCGGGCAGCAGCGCTATGCACCTGCAGCAGTCGCAGCACATGCTGCAGATGCACATGCACATGCAGCAGCAGGCTGCAGCCATGTGGGGCATGCAGCAGCAGCAGCAGCAGGCGGGTATGGCCTGCCCACCACCTCAATTCAGCAACCTGTCGGCCAACATGACGGTTGGGCTGCAGGGTGGTGGTCTGCCAGGGCCCAGCTCCACGCAACCCATCCCCATGTCTGCCTACGGCATGGCAGCACGTGCAAACAGCGCCACCTTGGGCATGCCTGGTGGGGCTGGCATGTCTGGCCTGGGTCATGACTGGGTTATGTCAGACCCTGGGTGTCATCGGAGTGCCCGCCTCTCATGTGCGTTGTCTGAGGAGGACACTCCCATGACGAACGCACAGAGTGCCCAGATCCAGGGCAGTCTGTCACACAGCCTGAACGGGCTGGGGGTTTATTCACCCAGCCCTTCATGCCGGAGCCACCCCAGTGCGTCCCTGGCTGCAAGCCTGGTGGGGCACGATGAGAGTGCTGCGTCCATGCAGCACCGGCTGGCCATGTCGGCCGGCATGCATGCAGGCATGCAGCCGCAAGCGATGCCTGCATCCGCCGCAGCCCTGCGCGGGTCGGGCTCCGGTGCAGTGCCTGGTCAGCTGGCCTTCCAACAGCCGTCGTCACTGCAGCAGGCAATCCAGCAGCAGCAGGCGGGGGTGGTAGCTGCGGCGGCAGCTGCTGTGCAGCAGGCGGCAGCCGCCGGGCACACACCCTCACAGCTGCCTCTACCGCTACCAGGTGCATCAATGACGCCCGCGGCAGCAGCTGCGGCGGCGGCCAGCGCAGCCGCAGCTGCAGCCTCCAGCAAGCTGCCGCTCAAGCCATCCCTGCCCACCGATGCGTTGCTCGCTGCACTCAGCTCGGCACCACCCAGCGCACCACTCCTCACCAACACCCACCGGGTGGGCGCCTCCATCCACATTGACCCCACGCCTGCATCGGTGATCGAGGCAAAGGCGCGCGCGCTCATCAACAGCAGCAGCCGATCGGGCCAGGCAGCGGAGCGCGCAGACCCAGCAAACCTTGTCACCAAGCTTGAGTTTCCCGACGGCACTGTCAAGCACCTGGACCACCAGCGCGCTCTGCAGCTGCACCGCTACCGCACCAAGCGGCTGGCGCGGCTCAAAGCGTATGCTGAGGGCCAGCGCAAAGTCAGGTACGAGTGCAGGAAGGCACTCGCTGATAATCGGCCACGCGTCCGGGGGCGGTTCGCCAAGGCGGAGTCATCTGACAACCTGCTAGCGCTAGGCAGCCTGCCTGGGCAGCGGTCATCCCCGCTGGAACGGGCTCTCAGCCTTGAGCGGTCCGCGGCAGCTTACTCTGCACTGATGCAGAGCACGCGGATTGATGAGGACCGGGAGCAGAGCCATGGCAGCTCGCTGCACCGCAAGCTGTCCGGCAGTGGGGGTGTAACCAGCAGCGTTGCATCCCCTGCTAAGGGCGACAGCAGTGCAGCGGCTGGGCTGAGTGCCCTGCTGGGAAACACTCCCAGGGGAGCGGCCGCGCAGCTGCAGCTGCTGCGGCTGCTGCAGGCGCACAGCGCGGCGCAGGCGCAGCAGCAGCAGCAGGCGCTGCGGCGGGCCTTGTCACTCAATGAGATGCCTCGCTCACTGGACGCGTTGCTGGGGGGCCTAGCTGCCCCGAGCGCCACGCTGTCATCTGCAGGGCCATCACCCACCCCGTCCATGCCCACCAGCCTCTCTCATATCCAGGCTGTCTCCCAAAACACGGAGATGCATAGCTCTGTGCAAAGGGCTGCCCCCAGCTCTGCCCTCGCATCGGCTATGGCTGCTGCATGCCGCCAGAGCTCGGCTGTTATCACGGACCAGGAGCTGGCTGCGTTGGGTCTGCTCCCGGCCGCGCCACATGCCAAGGTATGTGGCTGCTCTGCGCAGTGCTGTGCAGTGCTGTGCTGTGCTGTTACCTGTGTAGCTGCAGGGTTGGGCTCAATATATGCAGCCTCGCTTGTGGGATCACCAAGGCGTGCGCCTGCCCGCTGTGCATGACCCTTACCCATGCCCATGAGCCTCATCCTCACTGCCCCTGCTCACGCTACCGTGCATGGCCCTCTCTATGCCGTTCTCCCCCACCCCATGCTGACATGACCAAGCGACTGCTCACTGCTGCTGTGTCTGCTTATGCGCACAGAGCCCTGGGGAGCATTCAGAGCAGTCCGCAGAGTCCATGTCCACACATGAGCCATCTGCCACTGGCCTGCTGGGCAACAAGCTGACCATGCACCACGGCATGCACGGCCATGGCAACCAGACGGGCCAGACCCACCATGCGAATCAACAGGGCTGCGGCCAGCCGCAGCATGCACCCCAGCCGCAGCACTGCATGGGCCTTGGCTTGGGGCCCATGCAATGTGACCTCCTACTCGAGGACGAGGCACGTGCCAACTCCCCATTTGAGAATGGTGATTTGTTTGCAGACCAGCAGGTGCGTATGTATTACTCTTCAACGGCATGCTTCTGTGTTGTTGCTCGCATGGCTTGTGACATGCCTGAACATTGGACCATAGCATGCAAGGGCAGCCGCTCAAGCTGGCTGAGCATGGTAACTGAAGGCAGCTGACAATATGTGCACGTGCCTCTGTGTGCTGCTTTTGCCCCCCTGCAGGTGTCCAGCATGCTTGATGCGCTGCTTCAGGACCAGTATGATCTCTAACCTCAGTATTTGGCATCCCAGGATACCAGCATAGTCGGTGACCAGTTGTTCCCTTTCAATATGCGGCTGAGCGGCGGGACTGTTAGCCCCAGCGACAGGTGCCTTGCCTACTCACACTGCAATCATTTCAATGTGTGCTCCTTTGAGTGCCTGGGCACGTCTGAAGGTTGGTATGTCCACGAGCGGAGGTGATATGGGTGACTGGGCAAACGAAGGCGTGTTTGGTGAGCAATAGCATCATATTCTCACGGGGTGAAAGCGATGAGCGTTCCAGTCCTGTTGTGTTCCAGTCCCGACTGATGGCTACGTTGTTTGAGGGTTACCAAGATTGTGTCCAGGGTTAAATGTGTTTGGCATGCAGGGTGAAGGAGAGAAATCGTCCGGTGATAGCGGTCTGCGGGATAGGCTGCATGGTGGGGTGGGGAGTGGGGTGGGGACGAGGGGGGCTGCCCTCGTATGTGAACGGCAAGCTGTAGGTGTCACCTCACCACAGGGCGCCCCAGCCCCCCTTGCTTCACATCCAAGCAAAGTACACTTGGCGATGCCGCTGTCAAGGCAAGGTCGCATGCATTTTGCGTTTCGTGGTTCCATGCCAACTGCTATTGCCACATGTGGCTTGTGAAACACAACGGTTGAAGTTGTGCAGCACTGCTGAAGGGGGCGGAGTGGTGATGTGCAAAGAGACGAACTTGGGCGTGGTCGTTGGCAGTGCATGTGTGCATGCAAACTCGGTTTGGTTCCTTGCTCTGTGTGTGCGCTACCTCGCTTTGCTGATAATTTAAGGGGCATTTCATTGCCAGACGGGCGCATGCCGGTGCTGTTACTGCAGCACCACGGCTTGAGGAGTTTCACGCAAGCCGTGCACATGATTGGGGCTGTGCTGCCCATGTCAGTGCTGCCTGCACGGCGCGCATGGCTCTTGCGCCTCAAGAGAGAGGCATTCCACTGCGCAAGCCGCGCTGCACCATGGCCGCATCCCATGTGTTTGATTTGTGCCGGCATAGAGTGCTGGCAACGGGTTTGCTGCTTTGCGTGGGAGATGTATGGGGTTAGCATGGCATGGGATGCTACGGCATGCCATGTCTCACCCTTATGATCACTGAATGCCAGATGGACACTAGGCTTGATATACCTCTTGACTTGTGTGGGCTTTGGCTTAAATGGTGGGGGCCATCCGCCCTGATGTGGAATGAGATGGGGGCAGGTGTGACCTGCGAGCTGGTGCCGCGCTGAGAGAGCGCGCATTAAACAACTGGTAGCAGCCCTTCAGGACCGAGCTGCCTTTGGCACCGCCTTGCTCTTCACTTGGCGGTGTTAGTGGGCTCCGAGCATGCCATGTGTGTGAAGCATGTGTCTGGGTCTGAAGGTGGCAGGGTGGGGGGATGGTAGCGTCTCAATGGGTCAGACCTAAACACTGACCCATCTCGTCCGGCGTAGTAGGAACGTGCGTGTTTGGGTGGAATTGCGTGGGTGGCTGTATTGCATGCGTTGATGACATAGCTGATTTAGGCCACCTGGTATCGCGGTTGCCATCTCATGTGCGGCTGCAAATGAGTGAGCGTGTGAGTTACCGTGCAAACTGGGATCACTAGGGTTCGTTAGGTTCCCGTTGCTGGACTGTTGCATCTTTGGCATGCAGGCCAGTTAAATTGTCGAACTCTGGCTCGCACAGTGTATTGTCTGGCGTACAGTACAGTGGTTGACTGCATACCGAACAACCTCCTTGTGCTTGGACCTTGACTTGCATGTACACTGCATCATGATGCAACGCAATAGAAATCGCCGCCATTGCGTGGTCCGGTATAACGGTTCTTGTGTTGATGTGCAAAGTCTGGTGTAACCTTTACCATGATGTTTGATGTACCTCGCTCTGACTCTTGCACCAATCCAGCTCATCAGCCCCAACGCCACGACATACACACCCAACGATTCATGGTACATCTGGCATTGCTTGCTTCCCAAGATCCTGCAACACACCATCTAACCACATTGCAGGCCAGATATTCTCTCACTACACACAGCCCACCGCTTCCAGCCTGCACTGAAGACACACAGCGAAGGGGCAGCGATTAGGCTTTCTGAACACCACCATTCCATGACCAGGGCCGAGCTGGGGCCTTGCACATGGCACCAGCCGCCACAGCAACGTGCGCCCCACCACTGCACTGTGCATCGGCACAGCACAGCACCTCCTGTCTGTGTTCAGGCCCCCCCTGCTGGCTACTGTCCTGCGCCCGCACGACGCACCGTTGTCTCACGCCATAGCACAGCGTGCGCCCCGGCCCATTCCTATTGGCAAAATGGAAAACCTGCACGGCAGGCCGCCCGTCCACAACCCCCCACAGCCTGCCTGGTGCTCTGCTGCAATTCAAGCCCGCTCAGCGCCAGCCGGCTTGCATCCAGACTTCAACAACATCCTCCCCACCCCCACGCTTGTCCCAGCTCCGTCCGGCAGCGCCAAGACGGCCTGCCTTGCTCTTATCACCATCTAGACTGTCAGAACAGAATAAGACGAGGGACACACAGCAAGGAACAGATGGACAGCAGGAACAGGACTGGTTGCCTGTGTTGTGGTCAATGTCCTCATCATTTCTTATCCTTATCCGCGGCCCGCTGAAGGTCCTCCATGGTTGCCGCGCTGTTCTCAAGAGCATCCTCCTCATCCACAAACGCCAGCTCATCCTCCAGGTCATCGATCTCATCATACAGGCCCTCGATCACGACTGCAGCAGCGCACGGTAGCATATGAATCAAGGGCTCATGAGAAGGAGGCAGCACCCCATCGCATGCAAATACATCGAGCAGTACACCTGTGACCCGTCTGTGTCATCACTCACAACAGCTGTAGCCATAGCTGTAGCTGCGCTGTAGCTGTAGCTTGAGAGCATGCAGGGGGCGTTCAGGCAGCATATGGGTGGTCAAGCACTAGCCATGTGTTACCATACTCACATGTATCGTAGATGTACATGGCCGCGCCACCAAAGATGGACCCAATGCCAGCCACGATGAAGTCACGGCGCTTGGGCTGGTACCAAGGCGATGGCTGCAGGTGCACGTCACACACCATGCACATGGCTGAAGTTCCCATGCACGATGCATTGCATATGCACATATGCTGGGTGGCTGCATGCACACAGAACGCAGTCCTGAGACAGGTCCAAGCACAGCATGTGCTGCCTGGTACAAGGGCATCGGCTGGGTTTGACTGCATGGAGCACCCGGGCAGTGAGGCTCAGGCTCAGCACCGGTGGGTACCTTAGGGGGAGGTGGGGGAGGCGGAGGAGGAGGGGGAGGAGGTGGCGCCCGACGTTCTGTCTCGGGCATGCTTGAGCAGCTGCATGCACCAGCGATGAATGCATGGTTGCAGAGATGTGACAGGTGGGCGGGGTTGCAACACGCTGTCACCGCTGCTGCGTGTGCCGGCCATGCTGACCGTGGCTAAGGCATGGTTTGCATCATGGGCCGCATGCACACACAGCCACCATCAAGCTTGCATCCGGTTGCGCATCACACACCGCTACACTCACGTTACTTTCAAGCGCTGCGTCCTCCCCATCGCTGGTCGGGCAAGGCTGGTGCGGTTGCCTTGTAAAAACCTGCTGCCTTGCATGAGGCTGGGCATGGTGGCGACTGCAAATGATAAGGTCAAGACTGCAGACAGCTGCATACAGGGAAGCGCGCAGGTCCGGAGTCCGCCGCAAACATCATTCAATTCACGGATCCTTGAGGTCACTGCCAAAAAAGGTTGGTGTCGGAACCCCATCGCCAGACTGCCGCAACACCACCACCCCTGGATCCTTATTCTACCCAGGCACAACGCGGAATTCGTTTTGAAAATGCTGCTAAAGAGCCACACATCTGCCCTGCGGTCCCGGATTTCATCCGGATCCTCCGCTCTTCAGGTGGCCACGCCCCGTATGTCGGTGCGTGCTAATGCTCAGACTACCCAGACGACAAAGGCAAAGATTGAGGAGAAAATCGGTCTGGGCGATGGCCTGGGCCCGATTGGCCTCTCCTACTCGGGTGAAACTCAGGTAGGAGCTGTTGCATCGGCACCGGTTGTGGCCATAATTGCTGCGATGTACTTGTACCCACTGGATTGTGTGTGGGGATCCCCGCACGCGCCCAGCAGAAGCCGAAGCGCGCGGAGCTGCAGCAGGGCAAGAATGCTTTCGGCCTGGACCTGGGGCCCATTGGCATGACGTATGGTGCCAATATGGACGGTGCTCCTGAGGTGCACAACGACGACGAGCGCACCCCTGCGCCCAGCATCCACAGCATGTCCACCGCCGAGTGGCGTGCCAAGTACGAGAACCCAGATGGCACAATTGACCTTTGGGTGGAGGAGGAGTTCAATGCAGGGTCACGCCTAGTGGTGAGCCATGCGGCATGCAGCACATGCACACACATGGAACGCACGTGCTTTCCCTGTTGCAGTGCACGCGACCCCTTGTGCACACGCCTGATGCACGCCTGCTGCTCGGCGTGCATGTGCTGCGCCAATGTGCCATGGCACACAGCCTACACTCGCCCATTGTGCCATGGCACACGGCCTGTACTGATGTGCGGGCTCCTTGGTGCGGGTGTGCGTAGGGCGGCCGTGCCGTGCACCGAGGCGGCGTGGCCGGCTTCCGCACTGGCGAGGGCATCTCTGCTGGTGACGTGGAGACGCACAAGGTCAAGATCTACGATCATTACTCGAACCAGGTCGTGGATGTGGAGGTGCCTGAAGACAGGTGAGAGGTGTGACCTTCTTAGTCCTAGTTTAGACCCTAAGAAAGGTGGCCTTCAGCTCGTACAGAGGTGTAGACCCCCAAACCCATGAAAACGTTGTGAAGTGAAAACGGTGTGAACAGCCATTGCCCGCGCCGCCCACACAGAGCAACCGTCCTGTGTCGCACGTGTACATGCGCATGATTTTCAGTGGCCGTGCACCAGTGTGATCTGTGCTTATGCCGCACTGCGCCCCGCGCTTGCGGCACTTTTGCTGTCTTGATCAGGCAAGTACGCACCCACGCGCACTACACTTGCAAACTGGTATACTGTGCTCAGAATGCAACCGCCCTTTGCCGTGTGTGTGCGCAGGTATGTGCTGTTCGATGCGGAGGACAAAGGCCTGGAGCTGCCCTACGCGTGCCGCATGGGCTGCTGCACCGTGTGCGCGGTGCGAGTGAAGGAGGGTGAGATCTACCAGCCTGAGGCACTGGGCATCAGCGAGGAGCTGAAGCAGCAGGGGTTCGCGCTCATGTGCGTCGGCTTTCCCAAGTCAGGTGAGGCCTGCCACTGGGTCTCCCCTGCGGGTGGTCATTGTGGACCACAATTTGGGGTGGCTGCTGCTGCGGGTGGTGGCGATGGTACTGCTCCTCATATGGTGGCTTGTCGGCTTGCAGCCTGACAGTCACGGCAGTGTTGGGCACACATGGGGGTAGCTGGTTGGATGCTGCTGGACGTCTGCGGCCCTGCTGGTGTTGCTGGCACTGCTGCGGGCTTCAAATGCATACGGGACCAAGCCCCTCGACCACCACTGTTGGCGCAATGTTCACAGTTTGATGATGCTGGTAATGACCCACTGGTTGCGCCTGTGGTGCTCCCTGCCTGCAGACCTTGTGCTGGAGACAATCAGCGAGGACGAGATTTACGAGCTACAGTTTGGCCAGTCCTTTGCGCAGCAAGCACTGGACCCGAGCAACCCCACCCACATTGAGCGCGATGACTTTGCTCTATCTGTGGCCAACATGGACGAGTAAAGCATTGTGCGGAGGCTTCCCTGCATGCATGCACCCAATTCTTTTCCGCAGGCACGAACTAACAGAAACTGAAATGAAGCCATTGACTGATGGTATGAGCCCCTCAGCTGCTGTTGTCTGAACACCGTCAATTCTTTTGTGCGGCACTGCCGAATTGTTTTCCCCTGGTGCGAGTTGCCAAGCGCGCTGGGTCGCTTTTTCGCGCCATGGACGCGCGCATTGCGCGTGTGCGGCTGGCCCTTGTATGTTATGTGATGATACTCTTGCTGTACAGGCTGGGTAGATGTAAGTTGGTGTAAGTTGGTAAGAGCGTGAGCTGCAAGTAGTGCTCCGCAGTCCACACCTTCTCAATTGATGATAGTGCTGCGATCTGTTATCATCTTTAATGATGGAGCTGCTTGCCATGGTTTCCGCATCCAAGCATCGTCCATGGGCACCTGCCAAGCCAGGCAGCGGCACCATGGACAATTGGGGTGACTTCAGTGACTTTCAGATATCTGCTCTGTCTGTGCTAGCAGGGCAGCCACAAACAGCTGCAAGCATGATACAATGATCCTAGCGCTGGTGTTAGGACTCACGGTCTTTGCGGGCACCAGGGTCATGGCCGAGGGCCCAGCACCCTGGTGCACGCAGGCGAACGCAGCACAATTTGCCGGCAATTTGACGCAGCTATACGACTGCCCAGCTGTGCCCCCGCTTCTGGTGCTGCCCTACCTGTGGTCGCCTGTCAAGATCACCGTCAAATGTCCTACATCTTGGGTAAGACTATGTTTAAAGGGTTTTATGAGTGCCAAACCCGCTGTTGATACACAAACCCGCGATCTGCTCTGCGTCCAGTACACGGTCTACACGGGCGAGGACGACGGTGCTCTTGCCAGTGCCATCAACACCAAGGAGGTTGCCTGGTGTGGATTGGAGAGCGTCCTGGATGGCACTGTGTGCAGCATGCAGATCTCTCCTTTCCAGCGCACGCTGCTGGGCATCAAGAGTAGCAAAGGTGCGAGGTGCCTCGGTCCTGCACAGTGTGCTTGTATGTGCTTGCTCCACCCATGAGTGCGCGCTGTGCATGCTTTGACCAGCATTGCATGGGGGTCGCTTGCATGCTGGCATGGTGCAGGCCTTTCTGATGCGACGTACATACTAACATGGACGCATGCGTGCAGCTTGCACCGTGACATCGCACGCTAGCACCAGCTATTTCATGCTGGGTGCGGGCGTAGCGGGCCTGTTCTTATTCTACGCCGCTGGTCTACTATCCTCATCCATCGTGTTCCGCCTCAGCTGCGGCACTGCACTCTTCACGGTGGGCTCGCTGCTCATCCTGCTGGTGCTGCTATTCCGGTGAGCGTTGGCTGGCAGCTGAGCCCCTTCAGCTGAGCTCCTCAGGCTGAACACCATGAGCTGAGCACGCCTGCATGCACCTTACCCTGCGGCGGGGGGATGCCCGCATGCGATGCGTCCTTGTGTTTGGTTGCTATAACCCATTGTCCCATCTGGGTGACTGCGTCTGGATTTTTCTGGCCCTGCTGTGTTGTGGTGCGTGAGTGTTGAGCAAGCGCCATGTTGTGGTTGCGCGCAGGCTCGTGCCTCACAAGAAGACGATGGCTACAGCGATGGCAGCAGCAGGCAGCAGCGGTATGGCGCTGCTGCGGTGGCTCACCGGCCAGTGGCTGCCCTCATGGCACCAGCTGATCAAGAACCGGTTCTTCGCCCTGTATGTGCTGCTGTCTGCGGGCATTGGCATGGCTGCCACGTACATCTATGATGACCGCAACAACTACAAGGTCAATGTCATCATCAAGGTGTGGGGGATGGAGGCGAAAAGGGAGGGGGGCCAAGGGGGCAGGAAGGGGAGTGGGGCCGGGGGGGGGGAGGGTGGGGGGCGCGGGAGATGAGCACACAATCAAGACCTGCGTCAGGGCCACCATCAGGCATCCCTCGCGCCAGCCCCACGAAGCGATTGTAACAAAATACAAGGTTGTGCATTGGGTTATGCACCACGGTTATGCACTGTCAACACACGTACCTTGAATGCAGTTGGTGCTGCGCATCGCGGGCCTGGCGCTGGTGTATGCCGCGACGTGGACTCTGTGGCCCCTGTCAGCAGCCGCCATGGCACTGCTCATCGCCAGCGTCATGGGCGGCCACGTGATCAAGTGCGTGTGTCCTGCGTGCTAGCGGCCACACACCTCCCTCACACCCCCTCTACGTGGATCTGGGATTGGGGTCTTTTGCTTGATCATTCCATGGATCTTTAGCAAGGACCGCCAGCCTGCACCTGCACCTGCTGCTTGACAGCCACAGGATTGCTCATGTACTTCAAGACGCCATTCGGCGATGTGTCTGCCTGCTACCCCCTTGTGAAAGGCAGGGGCGTACAGGACACCTCGCACCAGGTGCAGCGCGCGGCCGGCGTGGCTGTGAATGTGCTGTCCACGCCCTTCCGCAGCTCGCCACGCCGCCCAGCAGGCGCAGCACCCTACACACAGGCAGCCTCGCTGCTCACCGCGTCCCGTGCGCCGCTGCCGCAGACCGGGCCCCGCACAGCGCCGCGGAGCGGCAGTGCTGCCAAGGCCAGCCCACATCAAGCAGCAATGGAGGAGCAGCCGGACCGCATGTCGCCCCAGGAGTTTGAGTTCACGCCGCTGCACCTGCGCACGCCGCCGCCCGACCCTTGGACAGTGGAGCCGCGCCGCCGAGTGCACACGGTGGGCCGCATGCAGCCTAAGCTTACATGTCACAACATGCAGCTCATGCACAATTTCCATGTAGCCCGGCACTAACGCCTGGTTGGGCGTACATCGTGGGTGCACTGCTGGTCTTTTGCTTGCTGGAAACGCCCATGGCTGCTTGCATGGCTGGGCTAAGCTCTGACACCAGTGATGCTGCCAGCTGTTATGTGCAGGCTGAAAATGCTGTGGCTCGTACGTGCAATGTGTCGTGCGCTGCAGTTTGAGGAGAAGGTGACGGCGGCGGCCATTGCATCGGCAGGGCGCCGCACCACGACTGCCACGCGATCCTCAGCCCGGGCCGCGGCTGCATCCACATCCAGAGGGCGAGGTGCAGCTGCTGCGCGAGAGCTGGATGAGGGTCTGGGGTCTGAGGAGATGGATGCGAGCGAGGTGATGGATGGTGTGGCCGCGGATGGCATCAGCCCATTGGTCCGCTCAGGATACATTCTGAACCTGAGGTGGGTAGGCCTTGCAGCCTTGCCTTTACAGCTTCACAGCAGGCTGCTCCAAACTCTCTGTCCGCAGCTATGTGTAGCCATTTGGCAGTTTTAAGAGCACATGGGCTCCCAGCTGTGACTGGGCCTCAATGCGCGTTCATCTGTACAGTTACTTTTGCACTGTGGCTGTGTGTTTGAAACCATCACTGCAGCACGGGCCGTCCCATCAAGTTCGGGGGTGACCTGTATCTTCGGCTGTTGGAGCAGGGCTATACACCCAACACAGCAGCAGGCGTGCTGCAGGTGCGCGGTGGTGGCTGCAGCGATCTCATGTGCCATACTGTCACGTCGTATGTGCGGCGGCCTCAGGCCAGCTGTAGTGCCACCATATGTTCTTGCCTTCTTCGTGCTTGTGTGAAGAGCCCCAGTGTGCCGTGGCTTTGGGGCTGCCCTGGCCTTAGGTCAATGGCACACTGCACTGCACTGTATGCACTTGCCTCATGTGTATGCAGCCACCAGCTGAGGATATGCCGCCGGCTGGCGGCCGGAGCACAGGGCGACGCAGGTCAGGGGGGCGGCCCAAGTAAGCGGTGCGTGGCGGCAGAGTGGTATGAGCTATGCTAAGCAAATATGCATTGGTGCGTTCACGGAGCATATTTGACAGATAGCAACAGCAGGAGAGGCTTCCGCCCGCAAGCTGGTCGTTTGTTTGCTCAGATTGCGGGCATTGTAACACCGTACCCATGTGCGGCAGTTGTTGCAACTCTGGAAAGCGTCTCGCGTGTCCCATGTTATGGGTGAGGCCGACGGCAGATATTCAAGCTGAAACTTACTCGCTAGTTGCCATAAGCGGTAAACTGTTGTTTGATGACTGATGAATCCTGCCTGAAGGTATGCAACCCAGTGCCATTTGTACGACGGTGTATGGCCAGGTGTATGGCACAGACAGAGTTGACACGTGAGTTTGATGTGGCTCAGGGTTGCATGCCTGCCCTGATGCCTGCCCAGATGCCTGCCTTTCTTAAAAACAGAGCTGAGAGTGTTCGCATACATGCACATATGTAGGTGACTAGGTGTGTGGCCGCATGGGGCAGTTGACCTGCTGGCGCGGTGGCTCATGGCATGTGGAGTTGTGGGCTGGAATGCAAGCGCAAGAGATTGTAACGATCCTGAGTGTAAGGGGATAAAACACAGGTTGAGACAGCACTGTGGCTACATGAAAGCACACGGCAAAGGGGATGTCATGTTCAAACCCGTACATGTGCATGCAAGCATGCCATGCGCACAGATTCGCCACAGAAGAGGGACCTGGAGAGATGCAGGAAATGCGGCGCGCGCGACACCCGAGATCCAACCCTGCAAAATGTACGTATTATGGTCAACGGCGTAGGCCGGGAAAAATGCGAAAGTGAAAGGCTGGGGTAAAGCCTAAAGGGAAAGGGATCCATTGAAATGCAGTTACTGAGGAGCACGCCTGCAGCGAGTGGGTGGCGTGGCGTGGGTCCCAGGGCGTTGCGGCACACACCACCTGCCACCAGCACCACCAGAGCAACAAAGATCCAAGCTCCGCTCGTGCGTCAGAAGCAGGTATGCAGTGCGCTGCGTTTGGTTTCGGTTGAAGCGGTGTCGATGTTGAAAGTCATCGTTTCGACTCTTTTTGCAGGCTTTGCCCAGCACCAGCACCATCAGTAGGCGCGACAGCGCCGTGGCGCTGCCCAACCAGCCTCTGCCGGTGTCTCCTGCGATCTTGACGAAAGCGATCTCCACTTGCTCCACATGGGACCAGCTACATGCACTGCTTCAGGCGCATGCCCGAGGCATGAACCCCATCCATGTGTCCGCACTCATGGTCAGGCTGGCCAAGGTGGTCACCGGCCCCTCCTCCATGCCTCCCACGCGCTCCTCAGCCATCCCTCCACCTGCTACAGCTGCGGTCAACAGCCTGTCCCAGCGGCGCAGCCTGGAACGGCTGCTGCGTGACGTGTCCGCACTCGTGTCTGTGCGCTTGGAAGCATTCGATGCACGCGGTCTCGCCAACACCTTATGGGCCGTTGCCCGCCTGGGCTTTGTGCCCGCCCACAGCCTGCTGCAGCGCTTCCTGTTTGCCACCTTTGTGCGCATGCACCTGATGGCGCCACAGGAGGTGGCCAACACAGCATGGGCGGTGGCAACCATGCGCGTGCCCACGGGGCGCGCGTGGGCGGACCGGCTTGCGCAGCACGTGCTGCGCACAGTAGCTGGCATGCGACCCCAAGAGCTCGCCAACACAGCATGGGCGCTGCAGCAGCTGGGGAGCGCTCAGCCAGACGCAGCTGCAGCCGCTTCAGCAACTGCTGTAAACGCGGCCTCCGCAGCTGCAGCACCGGGCACCAGCATCGGCGCAGCAGCCATTCCAGACCAGCCAGCGGCAGGTTCTACTTCTGACCTTACTGCCCTCATCTCACTGCCCCAGCTCGCCAGCCCTCCAGCCAGCGTCCTGCGCACCCCGATCCCTGCAGCGCAAGCGGCAGCGCTGATGGAGGCCGCCCGCGCACAGCTGCAAGGGTTCCGGCCCTTTGAGCTCATGATGCTGCTGCTGGCGCTGCAGGGCAGTGCGCAGGGTGGTGGCGCGACGAGGCGGCTCTGGAGTCAGCTATTGCAGGATGCAGTGCATATGCTTGCCCCGCAGCTCCACCGCCTGAGCGTGCATGACGTCAGCAACCTCTCCTGCATGGTCGCGTGGGATGTGAGGCGGCAGCAGGTGCCTACGAGGTCACACCCTGATGGCTCGAGGATGGTGGCGGCTGGGCTGTGGTCGAGCCCTGAAGCCCGGGCTCTTGTTCACGGCCTGGGGGAGACGGTGGCCGACGACATGGCCGCACGCAGCCGCCACTTCCAACCCACTGTGCGTGGGTGGGCCGGGTGCACCAAGGGGACAGGCAGCTAGGCAACGGGCTGGCGTGGGTTTTGAAGTTCATGTTTGAGAGCTTTAGGTCACACCCCTGAAGGCTCCTTGGGGCACCGGAGCTAGCAGGGGCGTGCGTACTGCCACCAGCGCAAGGGCAGGGCCACTGTAAGAAGCAAGGGCAATGGCTGACCAGTGCTGCACGTGCATCTGTGTTTGTGTTCTGCAGGACTGGGTGCGGCTGCTGTGGGCCCTGTCCACCCTGGGTGCACGCCCGACCACCAGCTGGCTCGTTGGTGCAGTGCACGGCCTGGAGCACACGCTGAGATCCCATGCCTCCACTGGTCCTCTCTCTCTGCCGGCGGCAAGCACATCGACATCTCTGTCGCCAGCCTCCTTAGCCACCCTCATGGGAGCTCTGGCCGGCCTCTTGCCCGCACAGCCGCACAGCACACCCCTGCCTGCTGCGCCAGTGTTCATGAGCCACGTGGTTGCGCGCCTGTCAGAGTTCAGCCCCAAGCAGCTGGTGCATGTGTGCATGTGCCTGGCGCGCCTGGGGTGGCTGAGCGGCGAGGGCGGGGTGATTATGGATGCTGTGTGTACAGAGCTGGCCACGCGGCTGAAGGCAGCTGCCGCTGGTGGCGCCACTCCTAGCGCCGGGCGCAGCGCACTTGCTGCAGCGGAGCTGTGCCAGCTGGCGCCGCTGGCAGGAGTGTTTGGCCCGGTCCTCAGGCAGGCGCTCGTGTCTGCACAGTTTGTGCACACAGAGGCGCTGATGCAGGCGCTGGCACCCAGCCTCAACGTCAGCGCAGGTACCGTTTCCAACGCAGGAGCGGATGCAGCCGCCTCAGGCTCCCTTGAGGCGGACCCTCATGAGCAGTTGGCCATGGAGCAGGCCAGAGCCAATGCCAGCCAGCTGTCTGCTTTGGCCATCTGCCTGGTCCAAGCGCACATAGCCGTGCCCGACGCCTCACCGGCCCACCTCGCAGCGCTGCAGCTGGTGCTGGCGCACACGGCCCGCTGCGCGCGCTTCCTGCCACCACAGCATCTGGTCATACTGTGTACTCACGTCAGCCGCACGGGGATTCGGCCGCCTGCACCTGTCATGGGTGCACTGCTGGGGGCACTCACACCTCACCTGCCAGGTCTACAGCTGTGGGAGCTTTCTCGGTTGCTGGTGGCCATCGCTCGCATAGGGTTCCAGCCCCCCGATAAATGGATGGAGTGTGCGGTGTCGGCTGCGGCTGCAGCAGCGGCTGCAACAGCGGCCAGTGCGCGGCAGCCCGGGGATGCGGCCAGTATGCTGTGGGCCATGGCCAAACTGCGGGCGTGGCTACCCAGGTGAGTGGGTTTGTGTGTCATTCCAATCTCTACACACAGGGGTTGTGTTGTAGTGCATGCCGCACCTTAGCCGCATGTGGGGTGCCTCATGCACGTTGGGTTTGCTATGCGTACAGTCAGGCTGGGTTACTCCATTTGCTGGGGGCGCAGCAGGTGGGGGAAGAGGTAGCGGAAGGGGTGGTAGGAGGGAGAGATGGGTGCCATGTCCCACCAGCCTGCTGCAGGCACCTGTTGATCGTTTGTGCCCGAACCTTGCCCCACTGCAGGCGTGCTGTGCTGGCCTGGTTCCGGGTCGCCATCCGCTCACCATCCCTGAAGCACCTCGTGGCGCACCAGCCTGCGGTCTGTGTCCGCCTTGCGTGGGCGCTGCACATGCTGGCTCCGCGCACGCTGGGCATGTACAAGGTCAAGCTACTGCAGGTGGGGACAGGCCGGGGCAGTGCAGTGTGTGGTGCAGTCTAAGTGGGCCAAAAAGTACTGTCTGCTGTGTTGCCTGTTGTTTGCCGGATGCTTGCAAGTGTGCATGCATCACATGAGCCGCTGACGTGGGCAGGAGCATGGCTGGCACGCAAATCTCAGGCAGTATGTGCGCATGCGACTTGGTCAGGCGTGCGTCAACTGGTGTCATTGGTGTGCCAAGCTGCTGCTCCTGTCAGCTTGCATGCATGCAGGGTGCGGCCGCGGCTGCTGGGCAGCTCAGCGTGGATGAGGCCCTGTGGGCTCTGGAGGTGGCTGCATCCACCACCACACACCACCTGCACCGCTCCTATTGGCGCACGCTGCTGTTGCATGGCGTGCTGCGGGGCTATGTGGCCAGGGGTGGTGGGACAGCCGGTGGGACCTCCCTCACGCCCACCCAGCTGCACCGGCTGCTGCTGTGCATGGGGCGCACGCGATGGTTGCGTGGGTGGCCCTTGTGGCGCCGTGTGTATAGCCTGTTGCATGCGAGCGTGCACACCACTGCTTCAGCACTCAAGGCAGGCGGCTCTAAGGGGTTGGTGCTGCGCAGTGGCCGGCGACCTGGCAGCAGGGCAGGGCCACTCTTGCATGCGTTCAGGTGGGCCCGCCCCGCCCACTGCAGCCGCACGCAGCTGCAGCTCTCAGGCAAGCTGGGGGCAGTGCTGGCTGTGCAGGTGCAGCGGCGGCGGGCTGCAGAGCATGCGTAGGCTCGCTCCTATGAAGTTGTACTTCCTCATACTTCCTCGTATATCCTACAGCACGGTCCTACAGCTTGCTGTTAAGATGACCTTGGCATCGCAGTGGATGCCATACTAACGCAGCTTTGCTCCACGCATTCTTTTCTTTGATAGTTTGAAGTTAGTTTGATGCTGCATGCCTGGCGGTAACTATGCGGTATGTACAGACGTGGTGTTTCATGTTGGGTGGCCGCCTGATAGGCTTATGTGATGTACTCATGTACAGTATGGCTTGCCCATGTACGGTAGCTGCAGCGTCCGTGCTTGGCGTGTGCTTTCCGCTGCATACAGCCACCCTGATGTGCTCTGGCACCTGTGGCTGCGCGCCTTTTCGTGCCATTTTCAAGTCCCAGGATCTGTGTAAGGAAACACTGGATATCTAGTGATTGAGGGCTAGCATGCCTGCACAATGTGTGGTGGCCCTGCAGCTTGCAACTGGTGGCAACAGGCCTTCCTTCGCGGGCATGCATGGCATGATCTGCACCACTTCGCCTGAGCTGGTCCTATCCCACATGCCATGTGTTGCTGCTGGGGCCAAACCAGACTGGCACCCAGCAGTGCATCGACCTTGCACCTGTGGGCAATGATAAGGGTGAGGTCGGTGTGCTGGTGTTGTTTGTTGCTGTCCTTGCCACTTGTTCATCTCGGGAACATTTAAGCTGTGACCTGCGCATGCGGCCACGACCTGAGTTTTAGGCTGGAGTAGGATCTAGCAGAGTTTACTGACGGTTGCAATTCAGTGGAGCAGTGGCTCTGAAAAGCCAGTTATCTGAGAACAGGTTGCGCGTGATCTCGACAACCATTCAGCCATGCCCTCAACAGTCATGAACCTCGCTCAGATGGCCCCGGCGGCGCTTGTCAAGTACAAGCATATGCTTGCCAAGCTGCACACGTACTCGTCCTCTGCGGAGCGCGACTCGTCATCAGCACTCTCCACACTGTACACTTACGAAAGGCAGCGCTGTGCATCGGGATACTCCTTTGCTCGTGCCTTTACGAGGCTGCAAACTACGGTGTTGGAGAAGGAGCAGCGTGCGCTACGCATTTGGCGCGACACCAAGCTGCGGGTCAAATCACGGTTGCGCAGCAGGCTGGACGAGCTGCTGGGGTCGCGTGCAGGCAGCGTCGAGGCTGATGCTGCAGTAGCTACCTCCCATGGGGCACCAGCATGTACCTCTGCTGGGGCGCATGGAGCTCATGATGCAGCACAAGGGCTGCATGGGCAGCCCCAAGCCGCTCTGGCGGGCGGCACGCAAGCGGTGGAGGCAAGTCAGCTGCAGGCCATGTTCGGCTCTGATGGCGTGCTGCGGGTAAGTAGCTAAGTACTGGTATGGGCTTGATGTGCTACACAGGGTTCTGCACCAGATGTCAGTGCTGGTGTACCTACCTCACAGCCAAGCGCCTGCCCAAGCTTCTTGCACTGGGATGTTCTGCTAGGTGCAAGCCTGGTGGGTTGCAAGACAAGATGCACACAAATACACAGCTTACACGCACACGCCTGCGCACATTGTGCTTCGTGCAGCATGCCATCCTGTCCAACGTCGCGGCCGCATCACGGGCCTTTCTCACACGATACCACAACTTGGAGGTTCGCAACGCGGAAGTCATGGCCTCTGCACTGGCACGCCCCAAGGGCCAGGGCCTCGTCACAGTGTGCAACCACGTGTCAGCTGTGGATGACCCCCTGGTCGTGTCGGCAGTTGTACCGCCAGAGTACTACCAGCAGCCGCAGGCGCTCAGGTATGACCACTGGGTCGATCTGGCAGTAGTGTGCTCCTTCCTGCTGCAGTCCTGGTATCATTGCGTTGGTTTGGACGGCTTTCAGGCGGGGCCTGGGTCAGGGCACCTGAGGCGGCTAGGCAGGAAAACAAGGGCAGGGATGGGGAAGGGCAGCTGGGGGGGGCAGAGCAGCGAACACTTCTTTCAGAGTGAGTGCAGGCCTAGTAGGATGAGCTGGGGAACGGTGGGCGTGTTGCTGCAGGGAAGCTGCAGTGAAGGATGGCATCAGAGGGGGCGTGTGTGTGTGAGGGGTTGCCCCGCAGCGGCACCAACAGGTGGCAGCGCCTGCATAGCTGGAGGGATTCAGAATGCCTTGAATACTGTGACACGCTGCGCGTTCTTGTATAGGTCAGTACCAGTCCGCCTTGTGCTCCCCCACACCTCACCTGCTCCACCCTGTGTACCTGCTGGCTGTGTACAGGTGGACGCTGTGTGCGAGCGACCGGTGCTTCAAGTATGCCGCGCTGGCGCCCCTGTTCACTGCGGCAAAGGTGCTGCCGGTCCAGCGAGGGGGCGGGCTGCGGCAGCCTGGCATGGCAGCAGCTGAGTCACGGCTGGCTGCAGGGGACTGGGTGCACATCTTTCCTGAAGGCACGCGGGCCCGCAACCCAGAGCGCATGCTGCCCATCCGCAAGGGGGTGGGACGCCTGGTGGTGGCCGCGGCGGCGGCGAGTGAGGTGCCCCCCCTCGTGGTGCCGTTCGTGCACGTGGGGATGGAGGGGGTGATGCCAGTGGGCAGCGTGCTGCCGGCCTCAACAGGCAAGGTGCACGTGGTGGTAGGGGAGCCCATCCCAGTGGATGATCTACTGGCCACTGCCAAGTCTCAGGGCTGGGAGGAGGACGCCCTGTATGTGGCGATTGCGCAACGGGTGGGCATGCGCCTTCATGCGATGCATGGGGAGCTCATGGCGCATGTGGCGCCGGCAGAGGCGAGCGCAGCAGCAGCGCTGGTCGCCCAAGAGGCGGGGGGCACCCCCGCGTTCTCCCATGCGGATCTCTTTGACCCCGCGGACCTATCGGGATGGGTCCGGCCACCTGTGTGGGAGCGGGCCGCATTCAAGATGTGGCACCGTGGGTGGACCATGAGCGGGTGGGCAGCTGCAGAGCTGTCAGCTGCACGCGCGAGTGTGCACGCGGGTGTCGGGGAGCGCGTGCATGCGGCCACACAGTCAGCGGCACGTGCACATGAGAAGCTGCGTGCGTATGGCATGTCTGTCGCTGCGGCAGCCGCTGCAGCGCCGACCTATGCGCTATAAGCGTGGTGTGGTGCATGGTGAGCCCCTTGTGTGCTTTTTGGGGCAGGTGTTATGACGTGGGGCAGGTATGTGACTTGGTATGGTACATAGTCTTAGGTACAAATCTCGTTCAACCGTTCCTTCCTGTTCCTTTCGGCATTCGACAATGCAACAACATTCTATAAAAGCTGCGGGTGATGCAAGCAAGGAGCTTCATGGCTGTGGAGGCATGGCTGAGGCGGCATGATATACATAATGTGTGAGGGTGCCATGCTTGCAACAAACCATTCCGGGACCATTCTTTCATATTTTCGAACATGAAGGCAGATGCTGTAACAGCATTGGTGTGGGCTGGGTGGAGAGAAGGCTGTTGGACGGAACCCACCGCGTCATGTGGCATGAGTTCTTTAAGCAGTACTAGGCAGTTCTTTTGAGCAGTACTAGGCATGGTGTGCAGTAGGAGGACGAGCAGGTGATTTGTCCTAATTTTGCATGTTCTTCCCATTTTGTTGTGCATTCAAACCACCATTTCATCATCTGACTTTTTCTGGCCGTTCTGACTGGGAGAGGCTGCTGAGGCGATCAGCTGCGCTCCATGACAGCATGGGGCTGGCAGCAGCATGTGACAGTGTGGCGCAGTTGTGTAAGCAGTTGCGGTGGTCACCAGGGTGGTCACTCTGGTCAGGATAATGAGAGTAGTACAGCCGATAAGCGAGAGCAGTACAGCCGATAAATACAGCTGATACGGCATGTTCACATCTATGCCTACGCGACCGGTTATGCCATGCCTCTACATAGCCATCCCAAGTTGCAATTCTGATGCCAGTCCCACCTCACTCATTCTGCCCTTTCAACAACATATGCAGCAAGCACACGCGCAACCGGCAGCTTGCCCAGCACTGGCCACTGTGAGTTGTGGTAGCAACAGCTGGACAGGTCAATGCTCGAAAGCACATGAGAACACACCAGACAACCATGCACGAATATATAGGGTGCACGTACAATGGGTGCCTTTGTTGCGGCTGGGTGCCCTGGACATTAGAGCAAGCACCATACAGTGCAGGCCAGGCAGTGCTCTCACCTTGCAATGCCGTTCGTGTGCTTTGTTGCTCTCTCACCGCCCTCTCGCTAAACCACACATCACCCTCCCTCTCCCCGTTCCTCTCATCTCTCCTCCTCCTTACTCTCCCCCCCTCCCTCTCTCTCACTTTCACACAGGCACACACACCCGTCACCCACTCCACCTCTCACACATGCTCACACCGAGCCTCACAGCTCTCACACCGCGCACAGCCCCAGGCCCGAGCGTGGGAAGCCCAGAGGCGCCACGCGCACCCATTTGTTCATCTCTGGATGGAACGCCTCCACCAGTCCATGCACGCCTTCCCCAGCATCCATGCCTCCCACTGCAAACAGCCGGCCGTGCGCGCCCACCTGTGTTGAACAATTTGTGAGGAAGGCAGCAGCAGCACATGAGCGTGCGTATTCAAGCTGGCGACATGTCTCCAACTGGTCGTCTTGTCTGAGCAGCTCACACGTGACGTATCGGCCATGGTATGGGGTCACAGGTGAGAGTGGCAGGGTGCAGCAGCATGTATACTGCCAGCCAGACTGTGATCCAGTCATGCACGCACGGCAGCTTTGCAGCTGAGCTCCGGGGTCATGGGAGGTATCGAGCACCAGACAGTACACACATTTCTCGGCTCCTGGCCCTCACAGAACCACAGACTTTTCCATCAACCCGCCGTGCCATCCCACCCACCGCCCGTGCTCTGACACGGCCTCTCTTGCCTGACCTGCACGGCGAGGCGACCTAACACCCCACAGGCATGACACCCCACACACAACGCCAGGGGTCAAGTTCCAGGGGTTGAGGTTCAGGGCTCAGGGCTCAGGTTGTAAGGTTGAGGACTCAGACAGTTTGGTCTAGGCTCAAGATTTGAGCGCCCACCTGCAGTGTGGCCACGCCACAGGATGAGCGAGCCACACTCATGGGCGCCACGTCACGCCACACACTCTCACGTGGGTCGAGCGCCATGACGCTCGCCATGCGGGTCCGCGCCTCGCTCACACCCCCGACGACGTACAGCCGGCCACCCAGCGCCGCAGCGCCGCCGTACTTGACCGCGCGGTTGAGTTCACAACCTAACGGTGCCCATCTCTCCTCCCCCACATCAAAGCGCTCCACGCTGCGCAATGTGTGCTTTTGTGACTGGCCCCCGATTGCGTACACGCCACCGCCCAGAGCGGCAGCCGCCAGCGCGCTGCGTGGGAGCGCCATATCGGGGGCACGCGCCCATGCACCCCGCTCCTGCACCAGCACCTCCACCGATGCAAGCACATGCTGTACCGCCTGTACCTGCGACCGTCCCCCCAGTACGTACACGCAACCGCCCGCTGACACGACACCCGCATGAGCGCGTGGAGAGGCCAGCCCAGGCAATGCTTCCCATGCGGGACTGTCGGGGCCCAGCCGCAGTACGGCGTTCCACAACGGTGTACCGCCCACCTACGGCAAAGGAGCAGGCAGGCAGGCAGGCATATATAAATAAATATATATATATATGTATATGTAGACATGGTGACTCACTGCTCATGCTTGGTGGACAGGCTCAATGGCTGCCATGTTCCTGGAGGCCATCCATGGACTACAGGTGGGAGAGGGAGCATGCGGCACTGACATGTGTGGGTCCCCACAGCGGCCCCTGTCATCCCAGCCCCCAGCCTGGAGCACACACAAGTTGGCAGCGCACATGAGATGTGGCCGCATACGGCCGTCGACAGCCTACCGACAGCAGGGGCTATAAAGTCGCAGGTTCAGGGATCAGAAGGATCAAATTGCAGGTTCAGGGATCAGAAGGATCAAATTCAAGCCGAAGGGGGTGAATTCTTCAGGGCTTAGAATTCAGGGCTCAGGGTTCAAGGTCAGGGTTCAGGGGCTATGGAACTCACCACGTACACGTCCTTGTCCAGCAGCACTGCACCCGCAAACGACAAGCTGTGGCTCAAGAAGGGCACCGGCTGCCACACGTCTGCGGTCGGGTCGTAACGTTCCACCACCTTGAGGCTTCGCCACGATGCATCATGCCCCCCCGCCGCCAACAGCCCTGTTGGCAGGTGCCGCCGCACCCGGCCAAACGCACGCGCGACGTGCTGCACCACGCCCCCTCCATGGGCCCCAGTGCTGGTGTGGGCGCCAGTGCTGGTTTGGGGCTGCAGCTGGCCGCCATGCTGCTGCCCAGTCCCAAGAGGCACACCGGCTGCAGGAGGCTGCTGCACGATGCCCCCTGTATTCAGTCCAGAACTGCTGTGGGGCTTGGTGGCCACCGGGTGCACCGGGGCAGTAGCGGCTGGCGGCCCCAGCACCGACGGCTCTGCCGCCATCGCGCCGCCGTGCTTCTGGGAGATGGGCGCGAGCAGCGGCGGCGGTGTGCGGCGGTGTGCGGGGGGCGCAGGGCTGGCTGCGCCTGACCCACGGCGTCCACCAGTCGCCCCTGGGGTCGGTGAAACACACGGGTGCAGGCCGTGGCCGCCGGGCGGCGGGGTGCAGGTCCCTCCTGTCGCCGTCCGGTCCCGCATGCGTGCAAGGACGCCACACGCCTCCTGGAACACTGCAGCATGGGCCACAGCGGCGGGGTGCGCGTCTGGCGCGTGCGGGTGCAGCGCGGGCAGCGCAGCTGGCAGCTGCTCCACCCGCACGGCAGACAGGAGGTCAGGCAGGTCAGACATACGTGCTGCGGTGTCTGACGCGACCCAATCCACGATGACTGCCACGACATCTGACTCACATTCCACTGCTAGCTCATCTGAGTGTAACAGCTCCAATAGCACATCCTTACTCAGCAGTGTGAGGGGGCCAATGCTGGAGCTGGTGCCGTGGGCGGTGTCGCTGCTGCTGCCCGCACCCTGCTCGGCCCCCTGCGCATCCGCCTTGAAAGGCGCAGCATCCGCCACGGCTGCGCTGGCTGCTCCGAGTGAACCGGCAGGCGAGACAAGGGCAGCATGGCTGAAGCCACCAGCCGCCTCGGCAATCGTGCGTGCGTGGCCGTTGCCATTCGTGAGCAGCCTGGGCACCTGGCTCATGTGCAGGAATGGCTGCGGGCTTGTGCCAGGGGAAGGGGGTGAGGGGGCTGGTGCGTGCAAGAGTGGTGCAGGAGCCGGGAAGGCCAGGCTGCTGAACCGGGCACAGATGTACGACAGCTGCAAGGGCAGCAGGGACACCGTGGCAGTACGAACAGCCACGGTGCCACACAGACCCCACACATGTTGGCCGATTCCACTTCAAGATGGCTAAATGTGTGGTGCATGTGACAGCATGTAAAGCATGCACCAGACATATCACGTATGCCGTGCGGGGGCACCATCAGCTTCAACCAGACAGCATGTGCAGCTCAATACACTGCACGTTGCACAGTGCACACACCAGGTGCTGGCGCAGGCTGGTGCAGTCGTAGCGTGACGCCAGCAGCAGCAGCGGCACACATGACTGCAGGGACAAGGCTGAGCGCATGAACGACGTGCACGCATCCAACAGCAGAGGGACCTGCAGCCAGGAGAAGGCAGTCAGGCAGCCAAACGGTCAGTTAGATGAATTAGGCAGGCAGGCAGGCAGGCAGGTAGGCATGCATGCATGCAATAGCGCAGGTATTTGATGCAGATCATCAGTATGCGCCCTCCTCCCTCTCCAAATACTCATGTGTTTCCTGCAATTGCCTGCTGCATGGCCCGTGCCACCTGCGGTTCTGCTACACATTCACAGCAGAGTACAGGCACCCGTGGCAGGCACCACACCCTATACCACCCGCTCTGTGGCCGGCTGCAGCCTTCCCAGCCTTCCCAATCCTCTCAATCGTCCCCGTACCTGCAAGTATGATGCCACTGACAGCAGCCGGTCCAGATTATCAGGCCCCACTTCTACACGCTGTTCATAGATGGCCGTCAGCACAGCGCTCAAGTCCTCTGCTCCCACATCTGGCAGGGACAGCACTGTGCAGGCCTGGGGCACATCCGCGGCCACGTGATCTGTTGTATTGCTGCGCATTGATGCACCTGCGCCCAGCAGCGCTGCTTGAAAGTACCTGTGCATGGGCACCAATGGGCATTAATGAGCATGGGCAGAGCAGCAAGCGTCATGTGCCGTTGTTGATGCATGATGCATGATGCTGTGGGCTGCATGCACAACCACCTGCTGCCAGTGCATGCCTGTATCTTATATGCTGTCCCTGGCTACCGGTCGCACCCTGATGATGCGCACAGCATGAGCGCATGCGCGTAGTGCTTCTCTCCTCCACTTGTCACAAGTATGGTGTCCACGAGCGTCCTCTGCTTCCAGAGGTGCGCCAGGGACCCCATCACCTGACCCGCATCCAGCTGCATCACCTGGCATACATGTGCATGACATGTGCGCGGGGCAGCGCAAGATGGCAGATCTTTCGCAATCATCAGGCTGGATCCTTGGGTCGCACCTGGATCTCTCCCGCGCCTGACATTGACTTGTTAGTGTTGTGGGTGAGCAAAATCTTTTGTCACAAAACGCCCAAGCGCTCACATTTCTGTTAAAACAAGCAGTCAGGGTGTTATTCAGTAGGACGCACTGCTGTTAAAGATGGAAGCCAAAACAGCATCCACCCCCAAAAGCGTTCATGGTCATCGACGTTGCACCTGCTGTGCGTGCTGCGCTTCAAATCACGCAAGCAAAGTTCATTGCAGATTGTGGATCACGCACCAAGAATATAACGTGCTGCACTGTTAATCTGCAATCCCTCTTGTTGACGCACCAGACCCCACTGCTCAGCAACCTAGCCGCTGCGTTGAGCATCATCTTGAGGCGCAGCGTGATGTGCGGCGCTGCAGCTACGATCTGACGCAGATGAGCTGCGTTGTATGCGGCAAGACTCGGGGCTCGCAGCCTTGGGGCTTCAAATTTCGCGATGATGGTGGCCTGCTGTGTGCCAGTCAGTGTTCTGCTAAACTCAGCAGCGCAGGAAGCAACGACGCACCTTTGTGGAGCTCGGGCAGCAACAGCGACACCATCCACGCATGGGCTCCGATCAGCGACTCGCCATGTCTGCAGCGCACAGGCAGCACACACGCCAATGCACATGCAGTGCATGCTGCGCGCACTGCTGGGCATGAGACAGCTGGCGCGGCTGCCATTGTGCCTCTGAAGCGTTCAGCGGAGCTGGCTGGCTTGAACGCGCCTACTGCAAACACTAGTCCAGCCATTCCTTCCTCTGCCTGCAAGCTGGCCATGGACTTCGCGCCCATCCCATTTTCCTTCGGCCCGCCAGCGAGTGGTGCAAGCGCTGCTCTTAGGCATGAGCCTACAGCAGCAGCTCAGCATGAAGCAGTCTCTTGCCAGATCACACCACGGCAGCCAGGACACACGCTTGCATGGCCGAGCTGCGGACCAGTGTCTGTGCCAGTGTCACCCGGTGCTGGCATGCAGTATCCGCTCACAGCACCACCAGGCATGAGGGG
Organism: Chlamydomonas applanata; assembly: GCA_001662365.1. Classification (NCBI taxonomy): domain Eukaryota; kingdom Viridiplantae; phylum Chlorophyta; class Chlorophyceae; order Chlamydomonadales; family Chlamydomonadaceae; genus Chlamydomonas; species Chlamydomonas applanata. Next base: position 32,263 of record BDCZ01000212.1, on the reverse strand, counting down.
ACCAGGCGCGTGGCATGTGGGCTCATCAACGAGTGGCGTCCCCAAGCAGCAGCAGCAGCACTGGCAGGCGGCCTTAGCCTGCGGCCCAGCAGCAAGCAACGGGTCCAGCGTCATGCCTCCGCCACCTACCCGCAATGACTGTAGACCAGGAACAGCAGCCACAGCTGGTGCACCTGCGACCTGGGGCCACCCTCAGGCTGCTGCTCAGCACTGGCAGACTCCTGGCCAAAAGCATCACTTCAGGAATGCACATACCACTCCGGTCACAGTGACTGGACCTGCCCACACACCCAGCATGGTGGAGCTCTTAGGGGAGGGCTGGGATGCAGAGAGTCTGGACGACGAAGGTGAGTGGGTGTCCTTTGATGCATCAAAGACTGGCACAAGACTGGATGTGGGCTCCTGCCCCCCCACGCCACACGAATGCGTCAACGCACAGCAAGCAGGCAGCCAACGCGGCATGCCATGGTCTGAGCAGCCCTCCCCGTCCCAGGTACTGGGCTCCCTCAGTTTGCGCAGCCCTGACGGAGCTAACGCGGCTGTCCAGCTTCAGCTCAACCAAACGCCTACACATGGCCGTGCGGGGCCAGCGGTGCGCCACCAGCACCACCAGAGGTGGAGCAATGGTGGTGGTGGTACTGGGCAGCAGAACAGCCACACCCCTGCACCGCACAATGTGGCTCGCAAGCTAGATGTAGACAGCAGCGGGCCGTCACAGCCACCACAGCAGCAGCTGCAAGGCGGGTGGCCAGCTGCTACGGGGCAGCAGCCACAGGTGCAAGTGCAGCTACCGCAACATCAGCCGCAGGTGCCGCCGCAGCCTCAGCCGCCACAGCCACCACTGCAGCAGCAGCAAGGCTGTCAGCCGGCCGCCGCTTGGCAACAGCAGCAGCAGGTGCAGCAGCCGCCTCGGAGACCAGCCACCAATGCTGCAGTTGGCGGTGGCAACAGTCACATGGCCAGCCTGCCAGCCTGGGTGCTGGAATCGTTTTGGAGGCGCTCCTTTTGGAGCCAGTTACTGGGCTCATGGCAATACGTGCAGCTGCTGGGGCGTGCGGATGTGCAGATGGAGGAGCTGGCATGTAGACTGAATCACCCCAGCTCACAACTCATGGAACTGGCAATACCAAAGGTGGACGCCTTCTTGGGGCTGATTTTCCCACTGCGGTGAGTCTTGCTCGGGCACGATGGTGTGCACAGCATGCATATCCTGTCACACACGGCACCAATGCGCTGCACGCATGTGGCCTGGCCACAGCTGTTGAGGGCGGGGTGCTGCATACTGGGGTTAATAATACTAATAACGCGGCGTGTTAATAATAAGAAGAAGAAACTGGGGTTGACCTGAACCAAATCCTTCATACCCCTGAGCCAAACCTTCGAACCCAGCCAGAACCCTTTGCACGTGCCTGCGTCTTGTGCATGCACCATTCGATTGTGTTCGTAGGCTGATGGTGGAGTACCTAGGCATCTTGCACTGGGTTAGTGCTGAGGCCCTGACGCGCCTGGCCTGCACACCACCAGCGCAAGTGGATGAGCTGCTGCAGGCTGACCTGGCACGCGAGCAGGCGGCCGCTGCCACGTGCGGGCGAGGAGCCAAGCTGGCAGACTTTGTGTGGCTCATGCAACCCTCAAGTGCTGTTGACTTCATGGTGGAGCTAGGGTGGATCTCGTGGTCACCAGAGTCTGGGCGCTACAGGTGTGCTGCATGACTGTGCGCAGCCCCACCAAAGAGGCAGGCACTTGCAAGCAAGACTGGGAGTCCAGCCCCCGACGCTGACGGTGCATCTTTGTTGCAGTAAATCACTGAAGCCTTCAGGCAGCTGAGGCTCGCTGATGTTATGCACGGAAGCGGGTAGTACTTTGAGCATGCATGCACAAACCAGCATGCAGTGGTTTTGGGCCCTGGTTTTCCCTCATTCTGCATTCCACGCTGCTGTACGTCTGCAGGTACGACTTCAGGCCCAAGCAGTTTATCGTAGATGATACGGGCCAAGTGCAGCCGAGCCAATTTGTCAAGGTGGGGCTAGCTGCCTTTGTGGTGGATGGCCAAGCCGTAGGGGACCAGGTCCGTCTGGCCACCCAAATCGAGTTCACAGGGCTGCGGCAAACCACGAGGTGCGCCCTGGATCTAACTGCTCACCACGCAAGTGCACAGACCAACCACTATCCTGCAGCTTCCTCGTTGATGCGTTCATTGTGTTGTCATCAGCAACTCTGGCCAGCTGCAGCGGCCGCTTGCAAGTTGGTATCATGCTTCCGCATGCACCTGCCAAGCACCTGAGCATGTGCCCTTTCATAGACTGATATTCGAGCTCATGCCTGGTGGCGCAGACCTCGGCCATTGTCCCATCCACCATGCAGCACACGAGCTTACATGTTCCTTGCTCCATGATGAATCCTTGCCCTCACCCATGCAGTACACACATGTCACGGCACGCCATCGTGAACTCCCATGACAAGCTGCTGTGCCTGAGCACACCAACCGAGGGCACCAACGGGAAGTCAGAGAAGGATCTGCAGAAGTGGATGCAGTCAGGGCTGGTGCTGGCGGGCCGGCACTACAAGTACCTCGCCTTCAAAGACACCAAGGTGTACTTCATTGCTACAGCCACAGCAGCAGCTGGGGACCAAATGGATGACCAAGGCTTCCCCATGCAGGGCCCAGCCCAGGGTGAATTGAAACCTGCCAGCCCTACTCTGTGCGCAGGCAGCTTCTTGGGTCTGGAACCAGCTCATGCCAGGGACCTCTTGGCGGCAGTACGCACCATCCCATGGCAGCCCAGCTCTGGCAAGCTGAATGCTCGCATGGAACTGCTGCTCAGTCAAACTGTGCCCATCCCAGGCCTGCTAACCACCAACTTCCGGTACACGGATGATTTGTATGGCAGGAAAGCAGTTGGTTGGGTATGTGTAGTTGTGCAGGTGGCTGGATCCACCAAACTGGCAGTTGCTGTGTTCCTGTGCTCCTACACCTTGGCCGACAGCGGGTTTTTGCAGCGGTCATGCATTTTTTCAGCGTGGTGTGCTTGGGCAGGAGGCTTGTGCCTCGACCTGCATTGTGCCTGGACCTGTCACCCCATCTGTGCTGCTGACCTGTCTTGTCCTGATGTGCCGTTGCTTGGTGGCTGCAGTGGCCTGGGCGACGATGGAAAGCCCGCGTGCATGACTGATGGCGCAGGGTTGATGGGCTTGGGTGTTGCTCGCAGCTGCCCGTTGGTGAGCCAGGGCGAACTAAGCAGCAGGTCTGTCCAGGGCAGCGAGCGCGAGGCCTACCCCATTGCGCAGGTGCGCGTCGTGGACCCACGCGTGCCTCTGGGCCTGCTGGCCAAGGGCCTGTTGGTACCATGCTCTGACATCCCGGACGACCTGGTGGTCATGACTTTCAGCATGGTTAAGGCCCCAGTTGACATCCAGGCCTATGTCGGCAGTTTGCTGGTGGAGGACCAGGCGATGAGCAAGCTGCTGGGGCAGCCAGTGTATGATGTGCACCCGTCAGTGCGGCAGGCATACTGGGGCGAGGAGGTACCAGGGCTGGTGGGCCGGCAGCACTGCGCTCCCCCACCAATTCGTGCTGCAGTGGGTGCTGCAGGTGTGTGCCCAGAGGCAGGAGCGGCCATGGGCCATGTGGGCGTGGTGAACAGCAGGTTCGGGTGCATGGGTGGCAACACCGACCGCGGCCTCCTCTTCCTCCTGGCGCATGGCGGGGTGCCGCGCTCCATCTTCGTCAAGTGAGTGTGTGTCACATCAACCAAGATGGTGGTATGGCTGCAAAAATCAGTGGCGCTGCAAGATCTGTGGAGCGTGTGCATTTGAAAGTGCGCTGGGGTGCACCGGGTGCACCGTTGGTCCGTGGTGTGCATTTACGCCTGATCCACGGCTTGGGCGTGCCCGACTGGCTTGTGCAGTGCACGCACAAGCACAGAACCCAACTTTAGCCAGCCATAAGTGGTGAGAGTGGCGCAGCGCTGATGGCTGGGTGTCCCTCGGTGCTGCTCGCAGGCAGATGCAGGAGCAGCTGAAGCGGTTTGAGGGGCTGCAGGGCAACCCAGAGCGCGCGCTGCGCGTTGCGAACAGCATGGGTGCAGACAGCGTGGTGGAGCTCATGTCAGCTGGGGTGGGCTTTCAGTCCACCACAGGGGCTCTAGAGTTCCGGCCTGACTATCACCTTCGCATGGCGCTGTACAAGTACGTCCTCCCGGCCTACTGGGCTCGTGTATCGCAGCTGCAGCTCAGCCACCTAAGCGTGTGCGGCCCAGCTTGCAGCAGTACGACTATGTCCTGCTAAACTGCTGCATGAAGACTGCATTGCGGCCAGCTGCTCAGCTGGTGTACCGATGCTATATGCACTGCATACCAGCTGGTCCCCTAGCCGCTTCCAACAGGAGTATAAAATATGGCAGTTGCGTGCATTGTGAACTGCTTAGATGTGCCGAGCGCAGATCACACAGCGTCTGGGCGTGACGGGAGTGCTGTACACTCTGCATCCTTTGCTTGCATGAACCAACTGCACATGTGCGATGTGTGCGGCTGTGGACGCCCCTTTGCTTGCATGCATCGATTACACCTGTCTACCTGCCGCCCGGCTATGTGGCCGCAGCTTGGAGCAGCAACGCATGCAGGAGCTGCGTCGCATGCGGCTGAGCCTGAACGGCGCGTTCAGGCTGGTAGGGGTACCTGACTTCACGGGGACGATCCCAGAGGGCTGTGTGGTGCTGATCACCGACTCGCCCTTTCTGCAGGAGCAGCAGGTTGGCGTACATCTGTACTGCTATACTGCTTCGTCCCTGCACCCATGCGCTCCGCACGCATGTGCATGTCAACGGCTGACGTGCTTGATTGGGGGGATGGGCAAGCTGCATGCGGCTGGGCCCAAAAGGTGGCGGAAGCCTGGTGATGTCTAGTTCCTGATACTGTTCAGCACTTTTTGGTACTTTCCAGTACTTTTTAGTACTTTTCTGTGATCCTCTGTTCCCAGCCGCCCGAGGCTCTTCAACAGGCCCAGCATCCTGAAAGCATGCAGGCAGACAACACTATGACGCCTTGCTCTTTATCAACTCGACTTCGGCTGTTCATTACCGGCTGTTTGTAATGTGTTGACTGTCTGCACACTCTCCTTGTGTACTGCAGATACTGCTGTACCGCTCCCCCGGCACGCACCCACGAGACATCCGCCGGGCTAAGGTTGTACTGCCACCCCCGGGGCTGCTGCCTTTCCACAAGGCGATTGAGGGTCAGCTGTGCCTGCGCTACACGTGCATGTTTTCCACCAAAGGAGCGCGGTCGCTCGCACACCTGATGGCGACAGGCGACTTTGATGGGTGAGCTCATAAACACTCCGTGGGCATGCGAATTCTCCACTGACCTTCTACTCCTATACTGGTGATGCCACATCAACAAAGCATACAGGGGATGACAGTGTGTATCTCCTGCGCGCTGTTGCAGCCCAGCTGCCGGGGCCCAGGTATTTATCGACGCACACTCCGTTGCACCCTTCCTGTGCTGACTGTCAGGCTTCGGCAAACATACAAAGCTGTGACATTTCATGTGATGGCCGTTGTTATCAAAGATGCCTGGGCTGGCTTGGATGGGGTGTGCAGGGACCTGTACATGGTCATCACCAACCGGGAGATCGTAGGTGCATACCGCGTGTATGAGGAGCCAGAGGCAGTACAGGCAGTACAGGCGGTACAGGCACCCGCGCAGGCGCAGGCAACTGCTGTATTGCCCCAGGAGGCGAAGCCGTCAACCACCGCCCTGCACGCAGCTGCCGCAATGCAACTGCCTGGGGATGTTCAGTTGGCAGTGGCCTGGCCCACGGCATGGCAGGCGCATGCAAGCACAGAGTCTGGGGCATGCCCACCTGCTGCTGGTACCTGGGTTGATGCCCTGCATCTCCTATTCAAGCTACCCCAGGTGAAGAGGAGGAGGCTGTCATGTATTGCAGTGCGTAGGTCCTCGGCTGTGTCCCATATACCAGCAGAGCATTCATCACATCTTCTGCATCTAGGATGCTCTGCGTTCCCTGGCTTTTCGTCCGCATTCACCATACGGTGCTCTGCATGGATAGGTACTGAAGGCTGCGCACACCGTGGCTGCAATCTGTGCGTGCAGGCACCAGAGAAGGAGCTGCTGCGCTTCTTCTTCCAATGTACACAGATTGACAGGGAGATGGGCAAAGCCAGCACCAACTGGATGGTATGAGGGTGGGCTGCTGCCAGGCTGGCAGCAGCTGTTGCAGCTGCTGCTGTACTGCACAGTATCCTGCAGATGCGCCGTTGCATATGCTTCATATCGCTCGCCTGCCCCATCGACGCAACCCCCATGCCTGACAGCCGCTGTCCTGCTCTGCAACTGCTGCTGCCCCTGTCGCCCTTCTACAACCTTCTGCAAGCCTAACGCTCCGGCCCTGGAACCTCAACCTGCTGCTGCTGCTGCTGCTACTGCCCTGCAGAAGTGGGCCGACCTGTACGGCCCCGGCTGCCCACAGTGCCTGCAGCTGACTGTGCTGTACGAGCAGCTGCTTGATGCCAAAAAGAAAGGCTGCTTCGTCACAGTCCCCAGAGAACTGGAAACGAAGCACATGCCCAAATGGCTGGCACTTGATTTTGAGGAGGGGGGGGCGGCCCAGCGGTTGTGCGGGGACGATGATGGCGTGGCAGCGGCGTTGGCTGCGGCAGATGGGTACCCACAGGGGCTGCAGCAGCAGGATGCACCACCAGGTGGCCAACTGTCAGTGGTCAGTGAGCTGTTCGCGCTCATCAGCAACCCCAGCCTGCCGGACAAGTAGGTGGATGCCTGCAAGCCGTGGGTGTGAGCTGTCTTATGTTTGCTTACTAAATTGTTCTCACTTTGGGCTTACCACAATGATATGACCGTGATGATGGGCGCATCTTCCTCCTATCATGGGCGCGTCTTCCTCCTATCATGACACGCGGCAGGCACCGACGTGCAGATGGCGTGCACACAATGTGCGACACTCACTCAATTCTTACCCACGCAGGTATGACCAAGCCCTCCTAGAGCTTGACCCCCATATGGCGCTGGCTGAGGACATCGAGTCTGCAGAAGCACGGGCAGAGCGTGAGAAGCAATGGCAGCGGCTGTACGAGCTGTGGTGCAGGGAGTGGAGGGACTACCTTAAGGTAAGCTTTGTACTGTGCTGTGAATGTTCGTGATGTGGTGTAGTGATGTGATGTGATGTAGGGTATTAGCAGGGGCAGGAGTTGCTCGTGCAAGCGTGCCAATTGCAGTGTACAGCCTTGTATGTTAGCCCGTGTCAGCAACTGTCCTGTGTCCCTCAGCCCCACACACAGCATACCGGGGCCTTTGGGATCCTCAGATTTTTGCACTGCACCTCCTCCCGTAGACAGCATTTCCCTATGACTGACCTTAACTCCTGAATTCGTGGCGTACACTGCTGCTGCCGCTTCACAGAGGAACCCGCAGGGCGGTGCTTCACGGAAGGCGATGCGGCGTGCGCAGGAGCGGCGGCGTGCAAAGTCCATGGATCTGGAGCTGCGCATGCGCCGCGAGCTTTTCTGCCACAAGTGGGTAGCGTCACAGGTCGCCTGTCCACATCCTTGTCTACAAGTCATCTGCAAGCAGCCTCCACCTTGCATGGACTGTGGTGCTGTATGTCAAGGGGTCGGAGTACATGTGTCAGACCAGTATGCTGTGGCATCCGCATGCACCTGAGCTGATGATGGCCCATGGCCCCTGCTACTGCGCTCCAGGGCCACTGGGCTTTGTGCTCTTGGGAAACATGTCAGGAGAACATGAACAGTTGTTGAGTTGTTTTCAGTTTGGGCTTGTGGAACCAGCCCAGGCGTAGAAGGGATGATGAGTGTCTGATTGTAGACGACTGACTGATCCTAGATCTACGGGTATCTCTGAACTGATCTTGCATCTTTGTACCGCTGTATGTACCGCAGGCCGTACCAGATGTCCCTCATGACAGAGTACTTCCGCAACGCGGCCGCGTTGTACCGCTCAGTGTACCTGCACGCGCAGCAGCGGGCCGACTCAGGGGAGGCCCCTCGGCTCGCCGCAGTGTGGAGCATCGTAGGCGACGTGCTCGCCATGCTTAAGTCGCTGAAGCTGCACGAGCACGCGTTCGTGGCGGGCAAGTTTGACTTCGTCAAGCGGCTGCCGCTGCAGTGCAACCGTGACATCCTGGCGCTCGTGCGGCGGGGCGCGCGTGCAGCACGAGAGCACTTGGACATGGAGGCAGAGGCAGTGGAGGCCTTCTCTCAGCGAGGCTGAGGTGTGGTGCGTGTACCGCGCTGAACAGAGCAGTACACGAGCTGTACAGATGCTCTGCAGAGCAGTACAGAAGCGGTACGGAGCTGATGCTTACTTTTGTGGAGCTCAGCAGCTCACCTGCGGCTGGAGCTGCCGTTGATGCACGAGGATTGGCACGAAGGATGAAGCACTTGGACAGCTCGTGCTTGGACAGTGAGAATGGATAGATGCATTTGCCCGGCGGCACGTGGACAGGTACATGTATGCCTTCTGTAGGAGTGTTTTTTATGTAGGAGGTAGACAGGAGCATGAACAGATGCAGGGGAGTTCGGCTTTCTCTTGTGCAACATAAGCGGGGAGACAGTCAGCTGGCAAGGTAGACAGGCACAGGCCTTAGGGCCAAGCAGAGCATGGGTTTGATCAGGTGGCTGGGCGAGCGACACCCTGCTGAGCGGTGACGGGCGAGCAAGTGAGCATTGCAGGAAGAAGTTGTTGGGCCTGTAGCTTGTCTGAGGTTTCATGGACGCCTTTCATGGACGACGACACCTCGAACAAAGTACAGGCTTGAGTTGAAACCGCTGCATGGATTGCTTCGGTAGGATGGGGGAGTTGAGCTTGATCCTCTGCACCAGTTGTGTGGTTGTGTTGTGCGCTGCAGTATGCTGTTTGAAACCAAGAAGTGGTTGATACCAAATCCTTCACGTCAGTCACACCTTGTGTCTTTCACGTTTCAGTTGCAGATCCTGTGTTGCTGAATGCTGGTTATGCATGCTTGAATAGATGCATGTTTGAATGGCTGGGCCTGTAGCTTGTCTAGTCAGTCCAGTCAGTCTATGGACGCCTTTTGGATGATACCCCGAACAAAGTACAGGCTTGCGTTGAAACCGCTGCATGGATTACTTCGGTAGGATGGGGGAGTTCAGCTCGATCCTCTGCACCAGCTGTGTGGTTGTGTTGTGCTCTGTGCTCTTTGAAACGATGTGGATTTTTGCGGATTTGAGTTTGTCTTTCAAACCCTGTGTTGCTGAATGCTGGTTATGCATGTTTTATTAGACCATCGGGCCCAACTGCTTCAGTACGTACTTCAGTAGCCTTTTGTAAGAGCATATATTGAGCAGGTGAAGGGTGAGCTGCCGAGGTGTGGCATATGGCTGTGACGGAACACAACATATCAGCTGTAAGCATCGAGCATCCTGATCAGATCGACCACAGCACCCGCTTACATAACTGCGCCTCAATGTCACATGCAGCCGCCAGCCTGCCCACAGAGCCCATTGCAATGTCCTGCACCCCATCCCTATCTTCACGTCGATCAACCATCCCGACAATCTGCCCTACAAACCACCTTTTCAGTAGGGTGCATAGCGGCCGCCCCCATACCTCGATCCTGGAGCAGGTGCTGGTGGAGCAGGCCCCCGACCACTCCCATAGCCTGCATCACGCTCCCGGCCATAGCTGTCCCTGCCACGATCCACCTCTAGACTGCTGCTGGGCCCGTATCGGTCATTGAGTGCATCACCCCTTGCACGTGGATTGTCCATGCTGTACCGCCCACCTGGCGCGCCCAGGCTGTCACGGTGCCGTGGGTCTGTCATGCGCGCGTCCCCGTACCCGGCCCGCCGGTCCCCAGCGCTGCCGTTGCCACCGCCATAGCCTCCGCCCATTTCCCGGTCCCGGTCCCAGCGAGGGTCAGCCCGTGGGTCTGGCCCACGCAGCCCTGACGCTGCGCCCCCCATGCCGCCACTGCCACTGCCATACCCACCAGCGCCCCCATACCCAGCCGAACCGCCCGCCGCCAGCGCTCTGTAGTCGCGCGCCCCACGGTCGGGCGGGTAAGCACTGAAGCCGGTGCCCTGGGCTGCCGGCTGCCTGCTGGGCGCATAGCCGGCTGCGTCCCCCCTTGAGCCGGAGGCATAGTAGCGGTCCCGGTCAAGCTCCCGGTCCCGGTCCCGGTCCCGGTCACGGCCGCGATCAAAGTCACGGTCCAACTCCCTGTCACGGTCATATGGCCGCAGGCGCTCACAATTACCATATGGCAGATCCCGGCTGCTGCCGTATTCTCCTCCCCGCGGCGGCCCTGCGGTGGAGTACCGCCCTCCGCCCATGCCCCCTTCCATCGGCCCCACGTGACCACCTGTGGTTGCCAGGCAGGCATTGAGCAGGGGTGGCGGCGCTGGGCGTGATGCATACTACATACACGTCAATGCAAGCGCACTCAGGGGTGGAGCGTTGATCACACCATGTGGGCATGCCACTGCTGGTGTGCATGGCTGACTTGGCTGTGCACGTGAAGCATGCAGAAAGGTTCCAGCAGGCGGTGAGCCGCATGCCCAAGGCAGACAGAACCGTTTTCCCCTGGTGGCAAGCACATGCGTACAGAAAAGGAAACGTAAAGCAGCACGCCTCACCGCGGGAGCCGTCCATGTCGCTACGCGCGCCATAGCCACTATCCATAGGCCGCCTGCCCATGTCCACACCCATGTACAGCCCCATACCGGGCCCCCCCGGCCTGCCGCCCGCATGCATGCCGGGCCCAGGCCCCTCCATGTCATCCTCCCCCTCCACAGCACGTACGCGCACGGTGCAGCCATCGACAGTGCGGCCGTCCAGGTGGCGTATGGCCTCCTGCCTCTCACGGTCTGAGCCCCACTCGCCATAGCCAAACCCCAGGCGCTTGACGTCCGCGTACGTCACCTGCTTGCTGCCGGTGCGTAGGAAGTCTTTCAGCTCCCTACACAGGGCAGTAGCGGCAGCAGTAGCAGCAGTAGTGTGAGCAGCAGCGTGAGCAGCCGTGTGAGCCACGTGCAAGGGAAGACTTGCAGCACACCCTGCGCTGGGCGGGAGCACACTGGGGAGCACAGCTGGGCGCTGGTAGTCCTGTGCTAGGGTTGCTTAGTAGTTCAAGTAGAGCTCTGTCGGAGGGTAAATACCAAGAGGCTGGTTCCCAGAGCAACAATCCCCAGGCACACAACTGCCACTGCCCCTCGCTCACTTCCAAGTGAAGGTCGAGGGTAGCCCAGTGACAGCGACACGGAAGCCGGGTGGGTGCTGCTTGCGGCTCCCACCGCCGAGGCCACCCACCGGCCCCCCACGCTCAACCTCCCGGACGGGCCCACCTCGCCCCCGCATGTCGTCCTCGGGGCCCCTGTACCGGTCTTCGTAACGGTCTGGTGGGGGCCCGTGGTCGTAGCGGCTGTCCCGGTCCCGGCGAGGGGGCTCTTCGTGTCCACGATCCCGGCGGGGGAAATCATCACGACCGCCCAGCCCACCGGACGCAGGCATCTGGTCCTTGGGGATGGCACGTGTGACCGTGATGTCACGGCCATCAATGATACGGCCGTGCATCTGTGGGGGTGGTGAAGGGTCGAAGGGTGCGGGTGGGGCTGTTGCCAGGGTGTGGGTTGGCTTCATGCAGGACTAGGGTGCATTTGTACAGGCTCATTCGCACATCGGCTCTGCTCCACAACCCCGCCCCCGTCTGCTGTACACACCTTGGCGATGGCCTGCTGCATGCCCACATAGGTGTTGAAGGTCACGAAGCCAAAGCCCTTGGAGCGTCCGTCGCGGTCATGGATCACCTGCACGCAGCAACCATGCACGTGCTAGGCTCAGCATGCACGAGGTGCGGCATGCTGGCAAACCTGATGCAAACTTGACGTGATGTGCCCTATGGAGGTTGACCAGGCCCCTACAGAGTGAACCTTGTCAAACCCTACTCCTGATGAGACCTGGACCTGGCTCCACGCACCAGCCCGCGCTTCACATCGCCAACAGCTGATATGAACAGGTCTTCAAGCCGGCGATGGTCAACAGAGAACGGTAGGTTTGCTACGTGTACCTGCGTGAAAGAAAACGCGCCAGATCAATCACTGTGCACAGGCACACAAACCAGCAGGGCAGACCTTGAATTCGTCTTCGTCAGCTGACATCCTGCAACACGACTTCTGCGTCACGGACCTGCAGTTGCTGCATCAACCGGCCTGTGACACCTGGTGTGAGGCCGGGACATGGCAAGTGGGCTCGCTTTGCATGGTTTGCGATAAGAAAATCCTTGAAGTTCCATGGATTGGCGACATTTAACATAGCCGGCGAATGGGGTCCTGACTAGCCAGCTGAGCACCGGAGCAACAGGATGTCAGACCTTCTAAAGGCCTGGCTTGTGGAGGAGGGTGGAATCAGCGTGGACGACGTGGAACAGGCATGTGGCACCGAGGGTCCTTTGACACTTGTTCGAGGACATGCAACTGGCGTGCTGTACGCAGGGACGTTGAATTTCCTGACCATATGATATGGATCGCCCAACGCAGGCCTTTGCAAATGGGTACCTGTGGGGCCAGCTCTTCAATCGGTACAATTTGCAAAATGACTTCGAGCGGTTCGAGAACAAACGTAACCCGGACAGCATGGTCAACAACTACACGCGCCTCCAGGTGCGCGCTGAGGGTCCGCGGGACCAGGCCATGCATCCATGCAAGCATAATGTGTGCTGTGGCACATATGCACCAGGCAGCTCGTCGCTCAACCAGCCCAACCTCAACAGTGTGCTGTACGTGTGCTCATGCTGTGCGCCCATGCAGCCCGTGTTCAAGCGGCTCAACATCGCGTTTGACTCGCGTACTGCGAACGCACTGATGCGTGAGGAGCCGGGCGTGGCCCTGCGCCTGCTGTATGGGATCAAGCAGAGCCTGGGGCAGGTCAACAAGGACCTGGAGGTGAGCAGCTGCAGCTGCTGCAGCACGGTTGGGCAGTGGGCAACCCTGCCCTCCGCCTGCTACGAGCACGGGAGGGTGGGCACCCTCACACATCACCTCACAAACTGCCTTGATATCAGGTGGTGCGATGCCAACTACGATCTAGACGAACCTGCATCCTGCACCACCCCTAAACACGCGGCCACGCAATCATCATGCACCCCACGCGTGCTGTGCGTCCGCCACTGCACTGCTGCTGCAGAAGTTCAAGCACAGTGGCAGGCTGGGCAAGGAGCTGGGCGCACAGCAGTCACCCAGCCGCACGCTGCTGGAGTCCCTGCAGTACAAAACGCCCAAGCAACCGTACGAGGCAGGCGCAGCCAAGTGAGTGGCGGTACAGGCCAGGCGTACAGGCCAGGCTGCAGGGGTGGGGGGAGGAGGTGGAACAGGGTGAAGGACAAGGCGTAGACGATTGTGGTTGCCTGGTGTTGCATCAGGCCAGCACCGGTCGCACACAGAGACCACCACGGGGGTGTAGTTCTTTGGTATACATGGTCAGCGCACCCAGCACGTGCCCACACGTATCAATGCCCGCAGCCGTACACCTAAGCCTGACTCCCTACCAAGTTGCTGCCTGCCCACCTGCGTGTGTGTGTGCCCCCGCAGGTTCTTTGAGGAGAGCATGCGGCACAAGGTGCCTGACACCACCAACCACCTGATGGAGTCCATGCACCTGCGACGCTTTTCTGAGAGGCAGTACAAGAGCGAGGCGGCAGCTGCAGCAGCAGCTGAGGCTGAGCGGCAGGCGGCACTGGGCGCGCGCGACTCGCTACGCACCACGCTGCGCGCCAAGCTCGGCACCTCACGTGCTGACAAGAGCCAAAAGCTGGAGCGGGACGCAGCAGTACATGCAGCTCTGGTCAAGCGCAAGGAGGAGGTGGAGAAAGAAGAGCTGCGTGTGGAGCTGGCTCTTGCAGAGGCGGCGAGGAGGAGGCGGGGGGAGCAGCAGGCTCATGCCGCGACCGACGTGACCCGTGGTATCGACGCGTTTGAGATCAACATGAAGCGGCTGCTTAAGGGGGATGGAGGCGATGAAGCACTCACGCCTGCCACCACCCACACGCCACTGGAGCACCAGGCCAAGCTGCGGGCCATGGCCACATCCACGACCAAGCTACTGGAGGAAAGTGCGGGGTACATGACAGGCGTGCGCGCACAGCGTGCGGACGATGTGGCCACAAAGCGCGAGCGTGAGGCGCGGCGGCGGCGGCTGGTAGTGGAGCAGGGGGCAGCTGCAGCTGAGGCGGAGCGTAAGGCCGAGGCTGAGGCCCTGCTGGCGGCGCTGGCGCGGCAGAGTGGGGAGGAGCAGCGGCTTGCTGCGCGCCTGTGGCAGCTGGGGCAGGAGAAGGAGGTGATGCGTGAGAACCGTGAGCTACGTGAGACGCAGTACGCGGAGCGGCGGGCGCGCGACTGGGATGACACTCTGCGGCGCGAGCTGGAGCTGCATCGCTCGCTGCGAGAGCAGTATGAGAGCCAGGCGGCGGTGGAGCTGGCGGCGTGGGCCGAGGCACGAGCGGCAGAGGAGGGCGCAGCCGCAGCAGAGGCGCGATCGTTCTGCGAGGGGGTCGCGTGGCAGTTGGTGCAGCTGGCAGAGCGCGCGTATGGGTATCGTGAGGCGACCGGGGCACTGGTGCCGCGGGGCGAGTGGCGGCGCTGGATGGCGCTGTTCACTGCGGGGGACCCGACGCTGGGCGACCCCGTGGTGAAGCCACCACCGCCGGTGCGCATGGGGGCTGGCCGCCTGCTTTGTTGCTTGCCTGCACGGCTCCAGTTTGCTGCTTTTTCTGCAGGCTTCATGTTGGTTTTGTGGAGGGGGCCAGGAGGAGGAGGGTGGTTCAGAGAGCAGTGTTCCTGGCAGGGCGGGGGTGGGTACAAGCTTGGGAAACATGGCTTTGGCCTGTGCCTCTTTGTGGGGTTGGTCGGCTGCTGGGTATGCCACACTGTGTTGCATGGCCTGCAACCACGCTGTGCATGCGGGCACCATATCCCTCGCAACAATGGATGCATGCTGACGCAGCCGCCTCGCCCCCGCCCCTCCGCCCCCACCTCTCTCCCTCCCACGCAGTCGGACGGCCCCACGCTGGACGAGCTGCAGGCACGCGCTGCAGTCTCGGACTGGCTGGACTGCGCGGGCGAGTACGAGACAGAGGGGCAGCCACCGATCGGTGCAAATGCTGTCCTGGGGGCCATAGTGGCTGAGCTGGACAGCGTGTCACGGCCCAAGGTCGCACCTGGGGAGCTGCCAGCAATCCAGGACCTGCCGCTGAAGCTGGCAGTCGTGGGGGCGCCGTTTTCGGGCAAGACCAGCGCGGCCCAGGAGCTGTCCAAGCGCTTCCGGCTGCGTGTGCTGGAACCTGAGGCCCTCATTGCAGAGGCGATTAAGGAAGCCGATGCATGGACTGCAGCCCAAGCAGCCACGCCCCCAGCTGCCGCTGCCCCTGCGCGCGCACCCACGCCACCACCTGCAGCCGCAGCTGAGCCTGGCGTGGCAGAGGGCAGTGGGGAAGAGGGCGGGGAGCCGCAAGCAGTGCCTGAGCCACCCAAGCCTCCCCCCAAGGCTGCCCTGGGTCTAGAATTCAAGGCAGCACTGCAGGAGGGGAGGGACGTACCGGACGATGCACTGGTGTCCCTCATGGTAATCGGCATGGAGGAGTCGCGCAGCTGGACGCCACCTCCTGAGCTGGACCCCAGGACTGGCAAGCCCATCGTCTCCAAGGCAGCCAAGCCTGCAAAGGGGGCTCCTGTCGAGGAGACCCCTGCACAGGGCTTTGTACTGGATGGCTTCCCCCGTACTGTAGCCCAGGCTCAGTTACTGGAGAAGGCCCTCACTGGGCTGGACCTGTCCTCAGAGGAGGCTGTGATTGCTGAGGCGTCACGGCTCGCGCCCCCGCCCCCAGAGGCCCTGCCACAGCTGGCGCGGCCGCTGCTGAGTGGGCTAGACGCGGTGCTGGTACTGGGGCTGGCAGACCACGCAGCCGCGCTCAAGCGCGCGCTCGGCCGCCGCCGCGACCCCGCCACCGGCCGCGTGTACCACTTGGAGTTTGACCCACCGCCCGCGAACGACCCCGGGCTGGCTGCCCGCCTCAAGGACGTGGCTGATCCCTCGAATGATTCCCTTCAGGTCCAGCACCGGCTGTCCATGCACCTGGCCGTGGCAGGGCCACTCGATGATTGGGTCAATAGGTTCAACCGTCTGCGGCGGCCCATCGATGGCTCGGGGCCGTTGGCCGAGGTGCTGTCAGGCGCGGGCGACGCGGCAGCGGGCGTGCTGCGCGCCAAGGCTGCGGTCGCGTCGTGCCGGGCCGCGGCGGAGGCCGCCCACAAGGCGCGGGCGGCGGCGGAGAAAGCGGCCGAGTTTGCGGAGCTGGCGAGGGCCCACGCGGAGGGTGCGGCGCGGGAGCTGCTGACTGCCAAGAAGGCAGAGATCCAGGCGGCTGCCCTGCTGGATGGCACTGCGGAAGCAGCCGTTGGTGCAGGGGGCAAGAAGGACGGCAAGGCAGCCAAGGGGCAACTGCCTCCCGACCCTGCAGCAGTGGAGGTGCTCAAAGCGCAGGCCGCGGCGAAGTGTGCGGAAGCCCTCAAGGTGTGCCGCGGCGCGGCGAGCGACGCCACGGGGTATGCAGAGCGTGCAGCGACGGCGGCGTCCACAGCCAGCGACGCGGTGGAGCGTGCGCGCGCGTCACTCGGCGACGCCGAGGTGAGCGCGAGCGCTGAGACTGAGGCGCGCGCCGCGGCAGCAGATGCAGAGAAGGCTCAGGCAGGCGCAGCAGAGTGCTCCAAAAAGGCAGAGGTGGCCAAGGCTGCAGCTGAGGTCGCAGTCAAGGAGGCGGACAAGTTTGCTGCTGCCGAAACAGTAGCGGCTGATGCACAAGTTGAGCTGGCGCCTCCAGCAGAGACAGCTGCGGACGCCCCCGCAGAGCCCGTGGCGTCTGAGCAGCCGCCCAAGCCGCAGCCGGTGCCCATTCCAGCGCCCGTGGCAGCGGCACTGCTGGCGGAGTGGCGTGCGCTGGAGGGCCACTACCTACAGGGCCTGCAGCTTGCGTTTGCAAACCTGGCAGAGCAGCATGACCTCGCGGTCGCGCACTACGACAGCATGCGGAACGGCTTCAAGGCACTGCTGGCACGGCCCGACGACCGCTCGGCTATGGTCTCCAAGTTCCAGGCATCCTACAATGCAGTGGATGTCGACGCATTACGGCTCAAGGAGACCCAAGCAGAGCTAGTGCTGCGTGCAGAGGAGCTGCGGGAGGCTCTGTGGGCATTGTGTGACAAAAAGATGGAGGACGCGGAAGCTGAACGGGCCCGTGTGGCGGCTGACACATTTGTGCCTGACCACGTGGCTATCATGGCCCAGTACTATGCGTCTCTTGCCCAGATAGAGCTTGACCGCTTCTACACCACGCTGTCGTTCGCGCGTGGCACGGCCGCCGTGAAGTTTGGTGTGCTCAAGCCCCCGGCATTGGAGGAGGCAGGTGCCGCGGCTGTGGCTGACGTCACCAAGGCGGCACCTGACCTGCTGGCTGGCACTGTCCCCCCTGAGCTCAAGGATAAGCTGGATGAGAAGAGCAAGACAGCGGTGACGTTTCCTGCAGTGGTAACGGGCTTGGCAGCGCGCAATGCACCCCTTGCGCTGGCCCTGAAGGTTGCCCTGGCATCAGGGGCCGCGGCAGCGGCTGCGCTGCTGCCACAGCCAGAGGACCCGAAGGCCAAGGGCAAGGGGAAGGACACCAAAGGCAAGGATGCCAAGGGCGGCAAGGGGGGTAAGGATGCGACCGCACCTGTGGAGGAGGAGGAGGTGGTGGCGCCCGAGGTGGCTGAGGCGATTGCGGCTGAGGTCGCGGCGGTGGGTGAGCGTGAGGCGGCTATTCTGGAGGCCCGGCTGCTGCTGTTAGCGGCCAAAGCAGGGGCAGCAATGGAGGGGCTTGCGGGGCTTGGCTCTCGCACAATTGACACGTTGGCCGCCTGGACCAAGGCACGCTACCAGTCCGAGTGCAGCGCGGTCGCGGCTCTGGACCGCATCATCAAGGCCAACGCAGTGGCGGGTCGCCAGCTGCCCGCGTTCCTGGCCCTCACAGACGCCGGTGATGGCAAGACAGTGGCGACTGTGGATGAGTCACTTGCCGTGCTGCCGCCACACCCGGGCTTCCCACCGCCCAAGCCGCGCGAGCGGCCCCCACCCGCCTCCCTCCTGACAGTGAGCCAGATGGCGGCGCTGGCCTCCTCGCTCCGGGACCTCATGCCTTCGGGCTTTCTCAAGCTCGGCGAGCTTGCAGAGGTGCTGCTGCGCGCGGCCGGCGACGGCACACTGCCCGACGCTTGGCGTGGGCTGTCCACGGCGGCACTGCTGGCGGGGCTGCGCGCGTACGACCCCACATCCACTGGCTACGTGGATTGGCGTGAGGTGGTGGTGGGGCTGGTGGCGGCTGCGTTCCCGGTCATCTCGTCCGCGTCATGTGCTGACATGGCAGACCAGTGTGAGGTGCGTGACCGTGTGATGCTGATGCAGCGGCTGGGCTAGACGGATGCAGCCATGTCACCAACCCACCCACCTTCATGCCTGTGGACCCACCCACCCTCGTGCCTGCGCACCCATGCGTTCAAGTACCTCTGCATGGCATGTCTGCATCTGAACGGGCCACATTGATTCCAGCTCAGCGCAGCTCAGCTGCCTGGGCCCTGTGCTCGCCCGCCCCTTGCCCTTGCTTCCCCCCCCATAACTCAGCTCAACTCTCCTGTCCTCTGATCCTCTGATTTTCTGATCCTCTGATCCTCTGACCCCTGTGCCTATCTGTCCCTTGCCTCCCCACCTGCAGATCCTGTCAGAGGTGGATGCTGACAAGGACGGGTTCCTTTCAGAGGGCGAGTGGTTCGAGGTGGAGGTGTGGTTCCAGTACCGTGTGTTCCAACCGGGGTCTGATGCAGACCCAGAAGCTGCGTACGCAAGCGAGGCTGACAGGGAAGCAGCTCGCAAGGCGGCCTATGACCGGGCGACCGCACTCAAGGCGGTCCTGTGGGACACGTTTGCGCGCCGCCACGCGCCGACGCGTAGCCAGAGGCTCGACATCCGTGCGATGCTGCTGTACCTGTGCGCCGACCGCGATCAGTTTGCTGGCATCAAGAAATCTCTCAGCGTTGCGGCGGGCTCCATTTCCTCGAATGCACGGGCAGACGCAGGGCAGATGGCCAAGGTGGCATACCCTCTGGGGCCGGAGATGGGCCTGGACATCAACCGGTCACCCATGAGCAGTGAAGAGATCGCTGCGGTGATTGCCCAGATCTATACCTCTCGTGGAGGCAAGCCTGATGGTACCCCAGCCATCAGTGCAGAGCAGCTCATGTACAGTGCGTATGGGGAGCGGCTGGTCAATCACCTCCTATCGCGATACCAGTGGAAGGACCTGTACAACACAGCACGACTCAACGCGTACTGAGGGGCTGGCAGTACATGTTTGGCAGGAGGCAGTACAGCTGCAGGGCGCAGTACGGGCAGTACTGCTGCCACGGGCA
>BDCZ01000212.1:0-11935 GCA_001662365.1 Chlamydomonas applanata | reverse complement strand
GGGGGGGGGGGGGGGCAGACCAGCATTGAATCTGGGAGTTGGGCTATAGCAGGGCTTGTTTGAGCACCCTTTGGATGAAGCCATGAGAGAAAGCATTAGCCTGAAAACATACATCAGGGTGAATAGTAGGCTTCGTGTGCATCACACATAAGCGTGTAATCAACTGCTCCTCATCCCTCTTCTCAAACTGTCAAAGTCAATGTCAAGATGGGCGGCTAAAACAACTGCACTCTGCTCAGTCCTCCACACTCAAATCATCCATAACACCAGCTCAGTTCCCACCAAAGACACCAACCTGCAACCACCAGAAACCAGCGGCCCCTCTCCACCCCCACACAAACATAGTATGCACACACCCGCTGCCAGCTGCTCAGTAGATATGCTTCAGCGCCAGCTTGCTCTGCTTCCTGTCCTGCTTCACGGTCACCTTTGTTGAGCTGCGCTCTGACCGTGCAATGGCCTGCGTGGCATCCCAGAAGGTCAAGTTTGCAGGTGTCAAACTGTATCACCTTCAGGCCTAAGCCTTTAGGCGCCAGGTGAGGTGGGGGCAGGGCGTGGAGGGGGAGACGGGTGTAGGGAGGGGGGCTTTGAGGGGGTGGGGGCGGGGCGGCGAGGTTCAGCCACAAATCTGGCATAAGAACTCAGCACAGTGCACAAACCAAAGGCCTGTGCAGGAACTGAAGAGGAACTGAAGGTCTCACTCCCAATACGCACGAATGGTTGCCGTGGTGCACCTGCTGACACGCAGCCACAGAGGTGCAACCCTCTGTGTTGCCACCTTTCCTCCCGCTGCTGTGCCACCACATGCGCACACAAGTGCATGCAGCGAGCTGCCCTGCGCTGCCATGTGCTTACCTTGGCCAGCTTGACTGCCTTGCGTTTCTTTTGGTTGGTCGTGCGGTCGCCGCGTTTCATGGAGTGATGCACGACACCCAGCCCTGCAGGCAAACGTGGGGCAAAAACTGCTGCTGACTGGTGTATCCCTTTGAAAACCAGCGTGCCATCCTCTGTACCTCGCAGCCGCCGTGCCAGTTACTTACAGCCACATTACCATGATCAGATCCCTGAGTATTACCATGATCAGATCCCTGCGTAGCCAGCGCCAGCTGTGCACACAGCTGTACACCCCATGCATACAGTGGCCCTCACCTCATGTGGCTCAGGGCCTTCCCAGCACCAATGCTCCCCACCCCACCCACAGCACACTGCAGCACCAGATGCGCTAGCCATGCATGCTGAATCACGACAAAGGCGGCGATCAGTGTATGTTCGCCTGGTGCTGATGTCTAGTCGTGTTCCCTTGTTGACCTATCATATGCTGTGCCCCATGTTCTAGCACAACGAACGATCGGTAACCGCTACTACTGTTAGCCTGCCGCTGCCAAGCACGTACCTGGGATGTTTGTTGTGGTCCCACTGCTCTTCTTCCTCTTGGGCCCTTCCCCAGTGTCCATTGCTACGATAGCACAGCAGGGTAGGCACATGCTGATGTACCCTGCCACAGCCCTGCAAAGCTGTCAAACTGTGTCATGCGGCACCATGCAAACTGTGCATGCCTGCCGCATGGTGGCACCCACCTGTGCCAGCCCCCCCTGCCTGTGGCTGCTTCTGCTTGGGTGCAGCTGCTCCCCCCATCTCAACCTCTTCAGCCTGCTGCATTGAAAGCCCTGGCTGCGTGTCATCGTCATCCACCATCATGTCCTTGACAGAAGTATGCCATGTCGGCCCTCCAGGCTGTGCTATGACGCCCTCAAGGTCATAATCCTCCTTGTTTCCACGCTTCTTCTTGTCTGCATGCAGAGAGTCAATGAATTTGGGCACCAAAACCCTGGTGGGCTGCTATGCAGGCGCACGCTGCCATGAGCACACCTTTCTTGACCATGTTTAGGTTCAACCGCAAGTAGTAGGCCGCCGGGAGGCTGCCGCGCATTCCGCGCAGTTGTACTGCGTCTCACTTCTCATCGACTCCACCTGGCTCTTTAGGTGGTTCTGTGGCTCTGTGGTGCCAAGTTGGTGTCTTCACCTTGCAGACATTCACTTCCGCCTGGTCCCAGGGCGTGGTACTGAACCCGACAAACCGGTGTGCTTAACGCCAGTCCAGAGCAATTCAGCTCAACCGACGCCCCGCAAAGATGATCTCCTCTCGTATGCAGGCCCGCCCATCCGTGAGGGCTTCTCGCGGTGGGTGCACCGTTTTCGTGCATCCTGGGGTAGGAGCAGGTGCCAACGGAGTAGTGGGAGGCCCTCGGTGCATTTTGAGCGACAAGCCCACACAAACAGGTTTTTCCCTCGCATGCGCAGGTGCACGCATGGCTGTGGTCCGGCCGGCGGTAGGCACGGTGACGTTGCAGGCTCCCGTTGCGACAAAGGTGCGCAGTTACTGCCCAGCTGAGCTGAGCTTGCTCACCCCCCCATGCTGAGTCAGGGCTTGGAAATCTACAACCACGGATGTCAGGTCGCGACGGCCCACATCGATGTGGACCTGATCAACAAGAAGCTCGAGGCGAAGGCCAAGGCGCTCATTACGCTGGAGGAGCAGGAGGTCAACCTTAGGCCCAAGGCATGTTGCAATAAGCCCAGCCCGGGCGCACAGTGCTGCAGACCTAGGCAACTAGCCTCGCAGAAGCTGCATGGAGGGGTCTGTGGATAACACAGCTGGGCTCCAGCACGATACAGCTGCTGAGCACGAGGCAAGAGGAAACCAAGCACACGTGCATCATGCAAGCACGTTGGTCCTGCACAGCTTGAGAAACGACGACCACAATGCATGCCTGCTCATATGCAAGAATTTCCATATTGTGTATTTGACTGCAGGTCAAGGTGTCCATACAGCGTGAGGTCGCCCTGGGTGAGGCGTGGAAGATCGTGGGCCGCTGCCCTGAGCTTGGCAACTTTGTGCCCGAGGTTGCTCCCTACATGAAGGTGGGGAGAGGGGAGGCTGGCCTGCCGCAGGTCATGTTGGGTCTATAACTGTCGGGACTGCGCGCTTTGGGATGAATGAATCAGGTTTGGGTGGTTAAGATGGGCAGGTGGTGCTGCTTGGGCCCCTGGGGCATGTTGCCAAATGCCGTGAGTAGCAACGTGTTGTAGCAGTTGTACCTGAACGCGTAGCTGCTCATGGCGTACGATGACATGTTCCAGGGGGACAAGCTGCTGCATCCCTACTAATAGTCCATCCTGCACGCGCATTCTACATGTGCTTGTGGTGGTATGGGTAATGGTGGTGGTGGTGGTGGCTCATTGCGAGCCGCTGTCGTTGGCTCGCACTCCTGCTAACATTAATCCAGGAGTTCTTCTGGCGCTGGCTGCCATACACATTGGCATGGATCGGGCCTTCCATGAGCTGCCAGCGGTGGTGCTTGCTGCCTGTTGCCTGCAGTGGAGCAATGGCCACGTGTGGACGTATGAGGGCAAGGTTCGC
The DNA here is from genome assembly GCA_001662365.1 of Chlamydomonas applanata. NCBI lineage: Eukaryota > Viridiplantae > Chlorophyta > Chlorophyceae > Chlamydomonadales > Chlamydomonadaceae > Chlamydomonas > Chlamydomonas applanata. Next base: position 8,514 of record BDCZ01000212.1, on the reverse strand, counting down.
CACGGCTCCTTTGACTTCAAGGTCAGTGTGGGCCGGCAGAGTAATTGTGCCATGTGGTCTGCAGGCGCCTCTGCATGGCTCGCTCTTGGTGCGATTGTGCCTCGCCTGCTGCAAGGGTGTTCCAAGCTGGCGTCCAGCCCTGATGGCATCTGGACACCGCCATGCGGCTGCCATTCCACACGGCTGGTGTTTGGGAGGCCGGTCGGGAGCGTGCGACTGTGCATGAACTGCTGTACACATCTGCACCCTGCACAGTTCTTTTGCCACGCCGCAAGCTCCCCTCTTGACCTGTTCATATGACCATATCTGCTGTCATTCCCTGGCTGCTCACGTGCTGCCAACACACCAGCAATGGATAATGAATGGGCATGTCTTCGAAGGGGGTCAGCGTGCTGTGCTTGATCGTGGCTTCCATGTGAGCAATGCCTCCGCGTACAATGCCGTTCCGTTTTCCGTGCTGAGCCTCTGCGTGCAATACCTCGGCCTTCGTTGCCTGCGCTGTCTGTGCGTCCGCAGCTGGTGCTGCGCAAGCCTGACGGCGCGTACGTGTGGGAGGTGGGCCCCGACCGCCGCCTGACTGTGGAGGGTGGCGCCGACAAGACGATCGAGATCAAGATTGACAACCTGAAGCTGCCTGCGTAAGCCATGCTGATGGCTTCATGCTGCCGGCCCCATCGGCCTGGCTCCATGTACAGGAGAGCCAAGCGCGAGGCCCCTCCATGAGGTCGGGGTCACTCCTGTGGCTCCGGAACCAATGGGCCTGTGATGGGGCAGCAGTAGCAGCACTCCACCGGGAGGCAGCCGTGCTCTCTCACAGTGTGGGGATCGCCTGGGGGTTCTTGATGCATTACACCCCGAAGGAGGCCCAGCTGTAGAGGGGATGAACGGCTGACAGCTTTGAGGCCACTGGATGGCACTTGGGGCGGTCTGCTTGCAAGGGCCAGATGATCAACAGGAGGTCTAGTGGGCGGGTGGCATGTGCCACTGTGTTGAGCATGGGAGACTGAAGAGTCAGCCGTTGCAGCACAGGGCTGGGTGCGGGAATTTTGAGCAGCATGTGTTGGTGGGTGTGCTGAGAGGCATGCAACGGAGTGATTGTATAAGGCATGCGTGTGGTGCGAGGTGTGCTGCAAAGCCACATCTGGCAGCTGCAACCCCTGGCATGAACAGGCACAATCCGAGGGCAGCACTTGTGGGGGTTTGTGTGCATGCAAGCGCACAGCATGCAGGCCGGCATCGTGGGTTGGTCCTGCAACATCTTTGTTCAGGTAGCAGGCATGTGCAGGATTTCAGTTGTGGAGGTTCGCGCAATTCCATACATTGCGGGGTTCCGAGAGGCCGTGTATCATACAGCAGGCGTAGCTGAGATGGATGGTGTGTGTGGGTGAAAATGAGAAGTTCTGAGGGGCTGCCTCTTGCAAGGCTTGGTGATCCAAGCAACTGACAGCACTGGCACGGGTGCATGTCAGCCATTGCTGACTGCGCAGCGCTGTGCATGTGTGGCCACGCCGCATAGACCTGCCGGTGACATGACTCCTTTCTGACGCTGTTTGTACAAGCTGTTCCTTGACCTGCGATGACCACTTGTTTTTACCTGGCCAAACCTTTCCTTTCACTGCTTTTTGTCGTGTGCGTGTAATGTCTAATGCGGTGTGGCAAAGCAGGTTTGTGGAACCTAACATCGATGCAGCTTGACAGATGGCCTCCAGCCTGCCCAGCCCCCACCACAGGACCCGGTTAATGGCTCCTGACTGTAATGGGCAAGCAGGCCCCATGCCAACTGAAGGATCCACACACCACAGGAGCAAACCGCTGACCACACGTTGGATCACACTCACTCTCTGGGTTTACTCTCACTTTACTGCACATATGAGGGTCACTCAGCACCAACAGCAGCCAAGCAGTGCAGCAGAGCACTTTTGTGCAGGAAGTCCAACATGCGTGCCACAGTAGTGATGGTTCTGGTGGGGGCTCTGGCTGTGGCGCTGCTGGGTGTGCCCATAGAGGGTGCGCGGAGTCAGCTGCCCCTACTGCACTGCCTGAACACGCGCTGACTGGTTACAGACCTGATGATTGGACACCCTTCTTTGAATTCCTCTGATGCCATGCCGCAGGCTGGGGTGCCACAACATGCCAGCCATTGTTGCATGCTGGCCCCTTCAACTCCCACAAGATGACTGCACTGTGCCCTTCCCAACCTGCACTTGCGCAGGCCGCCACCTGAAGGGGTCTGGGTTTGATGGTGGTTTTGGAGGACCTGGGTTTGATGGAGGCTATGGGTACGGACCTGGGTTTGGAGGTGGCTACCATGGTGGTCTGGGTGGTAATCGATTCTACGGTGGCGCATCTGCAAACGCACTGGCAAAGGCCACGGCTGTGGGCCCTGCCTTTGCTCAGGCTGCCGCCTCTGCTAGTGCCTTCGGTGCGGGCCCCTCCTGTGCACTGCCTGCCCGTGCAACGGAGGCGATGATGCAGCAAACGTGCTCTGGTTGCATGGCGCTGCATAATCGCATCTCATGCTGTGCCCTTGGCCTCCATGGCACCTTCTTGATGGCTGGGCACTGAGCACTGTGCCTGGCCGACCATCCATTGTGCAGGCCGCAAGCTGCACCAGCTGCTGGTGTCTGGCGGTGGGGGCTATGGCCGCCATGGCGACGGGTTCGGTGGTGCGTCTGCATCTGCCCTGGCACAGGCTGCGGCCAGCGGCAACTCAGAGGCCCTGGCTAATGCCTTTGCGCAGGCCAATGGCAACCAGGTGAGGTGAACGGGTCATTGGGCTGGGAGCATGGGCTGCTACGAGGGGCTGTGGAGTGTGTCTGGTTGCGTTTGCGGTCAGCAGGGGCATTGCTGGTTTGTATAGTTGAGTATCAAACTTGCGCTCAAGCAGCTGCTCAGACCAAGAATGATCGCTGCTTCACAGCCTGGCCCAGCCGCTGGTGCTGACCATCCCACATGTCTGCCAGGAGCATGAACCCAAACGTAACTGCTCATGCTATGACTGCCACTGCATACCCAAGGCCCAAGCCAAGGCCGTGGCGAATGCAGTCGCAGAGGGCTACAGGCTGGTGAGTAGCTCTGCGCATGGACCGCATGGCTGAACGCCTCAGTGATCGTGACTTGTTCTGCTGTTTTGTACTGCTGGCTTGTACTGCTGGCTGCTCTTATGTACTGCTGGCTGCTCTGTGCCTGGATGTGGCTGACGACTGGTGGCGGCTCTGGGCGTTCCTCATCTGAGTTTGAAGTTGGCTCGATGCTGCTGCCCATCGCAGAACCCCAACGCTGCTTCCCTGGCACTGGCTCAGGTGAGGAGGCATCAGAAAGCATCAATGCATCCCCTTTCGATACCCATGCGCGCAGAGCTCCATTGCATTCATCACAGGCACAGCCTTGCATGCGCATTCCGGCTGCGCTGCAACCACTCTGCCACACCCCAACCACAGCGTAAGCTCAGGTCTTTATCCCAGCAGAGCATTGCCCATTTCTCCGCCCAGCATAACATTACCCTTCCTGCTGCCTGCCCTGCTCCTTCGTGCCAGGCGATGGCAAACGCGCGTGCGGGTGGCTACAGCAACGCAGCTGCTCAGGCCGCGTCCCAGGCATTCGCGCTGGGCGGGGGCCCTGCACAGGCTTTCTCCTCCGCTTTTGCCACGGCTAAGTCACGTGGCCTTGGCATCGAGGGGCTGTACCCAGATGGCTACCAGTACGGTGCGTGAGGGGGCTGGTGTGCATGTGGCTGTGGTGACTGCATACGGAAAGTGGATGCTGTAAGCCGTACAGGATAATGTTCAGAGCTGCTGTCGGCACGCACTGCTGGGTGCGGTTTGCTTTGACGCTTTGCAAAGCGACAGCAGTAGGTATAACTACAGGCGAGGGAGCACCACAGGGAGCACCACGGTGATCAGCCACTCTGTAAAGCCCCACTTAAATTCTAGCAAAGCCAACAGACAGACCCTGATGCAGCTGTCCACGTCATGCCCCCCATGCATGCAGGCCGTTGAGCGCCGGCTGAGGACATTCTGGCTGCTATTTTAGGTGGCTCACGCCTTTCTGGTGTGTTGTGAGCACCAGTGCTGCACACATGTGTACTGTGCTGTGCGCACGCTGAGCACCTGCATGTGCTGCAGAGTATGTATGCGCTTTTGCCAGGCGCTTTGGAACAGCTACCATTGGCTACAGTTTGTACTGAGCTTGATTGTTGTTTACCTGGCAATTGTGGGCAGCCAGGAATGTTGCCGTGTTGCTAAGAGATCTTTGTTTGATGTTTGATGGTTGCTTGAGGCTGCCGGCCATGCTTCTGGTGTCATATCTCTAGTGAACTGTAACAGCGCCTGAGCTGCCCTGCTGTGCCCGTGCTTCACTGCACCTCAGTCACATCAGCGCAGTCCTCCGCCACGTCAGCGCAGCGGCAGCTTCTTCCAGATGACATGAACATGGATGATCGTGTCATGCTTGGCAGTCCAGAGCCCAGCATCCATGCGTACCTGACACCTCAGCAGCGGTGTGATTGCACCATGGTGTGGTCATAGAGTGATGAGGCGTGGCCAGCCGGCACTTGAACGAGGCGCCCCCATTGTGCACGCTCTGGTGCTCCACATTCTGGTGCTGCCCCTTTTAAAAATGAGACGTGCAACGAAGCTGGCGTTGGTGGCGCTCGCAGTGCTGTGCATCGCTGGCGCGCAGGGTGAGTGCCCCAAGGGGCAGGCATGCCTCAAGGCTCCGTCTGCTTGCTGGCAAGGTCCCATTGCCTACACCCCAGCGGCTGGGAAGGGAAAGGGCTGCACACAGCCAGCTGCAGGGCTGCTCACATGACAGGCCCCCCGATCTGACGGATCACACACAGCATACAATGGCACACCAGCCGCTCACAGAACCAGCGAGCATTGGCAGAGGAGCGTGGGCCTCCAGCAGCGCTCAACACCACACTTATAGGGGCCCCTTGAGAAGACTGCAGCCCAGCAACGCAGCTGCACCGTCTCTGTTGCGTTGAGCTCTGGGCTGTGACTCAGCCATGGTTCACTATCCATGCACTATCCAGGCACTATCCAGCACTATCCAGCCAGCTCCCCGCACTCCTGCCTCACCCCACATTGACAAGAAGATTCATGCGTGGTATGCAACACATGTATAGTGAAACGCCGTGTAACACATGTATGCATGCACACGCAGGCCGCAAGCTGCTGCAGCCCGAGCTACCCTCCAAGGCGGGTGGTGTGGCACCTGGTCAGGGGGGGGGTGGCGGTGCTGGCGGGGGCGCGGGTGGCGGTGCTGCTGGTGGCGGCCCAGGCGCTGGTGGCAGCCCTGGCGGTGGTGGTGGCCCGGGCACTGGTGGTGGTGGTGGTGGCACTGGTGGTGGGCCCGGCGCTGGTGGTCCCCCTCGCCCACCTGGCAGCCCTGCTGCTACGGGCGGTGCGGGCACTACTGGTGGGGCAGGCACTACGGGCGGTGCAGGCACTACGGGTGGCGCGGGCACTACGGGCGGCGCGGGCACTACGGGCGGCGCAGGCACCACCACCGGCCCCACGGGCGGTGTTGCTGGCGGTCCTGCCCCTGCCCCTGCCCCTACCCCTACCCCTGCACCTGGCCCTGCCCCTGGAGGTGCTCCTTCAGGGACTACTGGCGGACCTAGTGCTGGTGCTGCAGGGACTGCCGGGGCCACGACCACCATCCCGGTTTCCAGCACACCCCCTGCACCAGCCCCCACCCCCACCCCTACCCCTACCCCAGCGCCCTCCCCTACCCCTTCCCCTTCCCCCACCCCTGCCCCAACCCCTGCCCCGTCACCTGCGCCTGGTGGTGGTGATGCGACTGCGACCGCCATCTCTCAGGCCCTGGCCTCCGGTAATGCACAGGCAGCTGCCCAGGTGAGACATACATACATACATATATATATATATTGACCTCCGTGAGCTTGTAGTATTGTGTGCGGCAGCCCTGCCATGACAGCACATGCAACGCAGTAGAGGTCGACCTAGTAGCGCGCTCGGTGGCCAGCCAGTTGTATGAAGCTCACAAAGCACTTTCTGAAACCGCACTCCCGTCCTTTGGTATGTCTCACATGCAGGCTCTTGCCCAGGCGGCTGCTGCAGGCAATGCCAACGCCATCAGCCAGGCCCTGGCCCAGGCCGCCAGCACTGCAGGTGCGTGTCTGACTTTATTCTTTGCATTGTTCAGTTCACTGTGAAGTTTGTGACAGCTCTCTGGCGTGTGCTCAGTCCTCTGTGCATGTGCCTGCATGCAGCTTGCCACGCTGTGCCATCTGCGTCAGCTACGAGGCCAGCAGTTCGTAGGGCCCTCAACATGCGCCTGAAGAATGCCACTCAATGTCAAGCCCCCGCGCCTTTGCTCCTGCAGGTCCCAGTAACACTGCTCAGACGTTGGCCCAGGCCCAGTCACTGGCCCAGGCGCAGGGCGCGGGCCAGGCACTGGCAACTGGCGTGGCTAATGCTGCCTCTACCAACCAAGCTGTTGCCCAGGTGCGGGATTTGAAGAGTCCGCCTGCAGGGAACTGTATGGCTCCTGCATGCTGTCATGCCTCTTGCAGGCAGTAGGGCTCGCTGTGTTGCATGGCTGCCTCTCTCGCCCATACGCGCACAGCCTTGCATACCTTAGCGGCAAGTCTAATGCTGTATACATCCCCGCCTCTGCGCCCTTTGCGTCGAACGATTCGGCCACGGTGTCACACGTGCATGCCATGCCCCTCCATATACTGCAGCACTTGAGTTCATTCCTGCCATGCTTGCAGGCTCTGGCTGACGCAAGGTCCCAGGGTGGCAGTGCAGCAGCTATAGCTGACGCTGTAGCTCAAAAAGGTGTTGCAATCCCTGCCAGTGGTCAGCCCACTGCTAGCGGTTGAGGAGGGCTACATGTGCTGCAGCGGTCTGTGCTGGGACTGCAGAGCATGCAAGATCCGCCATGCATGCCGGCAGTCCGTTTGATTTGGATGTTGGATGTTGCCTGCTTAAACTGACGCTGCCCTTTCGTTTGCTTCAATGGTTTGTACAAGTTGAATAGATGCAGCCAGCACTAGTAGTAGGCACAGTAGTAGGCTTGAACTCATCAGCATGATTGTTGCTTGCAGCCAGTTATGGGACCCTCGTCTGATGAACACAAAACACACAGATCTTAGTTGTAAGCACAGCTGCAACTTGCAATTGTCGGTTGATGGGGCTTTGAACTGGCTTGCCTGAGGAGACTGGTACGAGCTGTGTTCACGACTGCAGTGCTGCCAGTGCCTCCAGTCCTTGCATGACGAGGTCGCTGCAGCAATCCAAAAATCAGAGTGGACTGCCTTGCTGCCGCCTGAAGGCAATGACAATGAACTACCACCAGCTTACAGTCAGCTGGCTGGCTACAACATGCAAGTTTGTGTCAGATGAACTGCTCCAGATCTTCCCAGCGCCCACATGGGAAATCGCCACATCAGCAACGTGTGACGCACTACTACGATTCTCAGTGATTGGGTGGCACTGTGGCTTGTGAAGATTGTGCAGCCATTGTCACTGCCGGCCCCATACCACGAGTTACAAGGCAAGGCCTCAGTTCTTCTTGGAATGCAACGCGCAATGAAGCTGGCGCTGGTAGCCCTTGCAGTGCTGTGCATCGCTGGAGCACAGGGTGAGTGCCCAGCCAAAGGGCCGGGGTGCTTTGTTCCCCTGAAGTTCCCCTGAGCCTGCTGGCTCAATGCTGAACAACGGCAGGGCAGGGGCTGCACCACCAGTCGTGCGTATGGCACAGGGCTTTGGCAGTTCACAAGCTGGGGGCTGTTGGGTTGTTCGCATGTGACAGCACAACAGTCGATCTCAGATCACAGCATGTTGATCACACCCCCGCCAACAAACAATGCACGCGCGAGCTGCACAACATGTGCAGCTCAGGCATTTGGATTCAGAGGCCCCTGCTGAGCTTGTAGACAGCACCACCGTGCCCATGCATGACACATGCCAGCAGGCCGGGGCACCAACATGGGTATGCGCCCCTCCAGCATCTTGACATGCGTGCAACCATTGGCTGTTTCACAAATCAGAGCGGGACCAGCATATGACTGTTGCTGACAGATCCCTTGCTGCCGATTTTCCATCAAATCATGCTCACCATCTCTGTCTGACCACCACCAACTGCAGGACGAAAGGTGCTGCAGGCCAGTGCCCCTGAGGAAGGTCCCGGGCAAGCATATGCAGGGACTCTGATTAGGAGCAGCCGCCACCTGATGGCTCGACCTGACCCCCCAAGCACCGCTGGCCCCACAGGCGGGTCTGGCGCGTCGGGCGGCACTGGATCTGCAGGCGGTGGTGCCTCTGCAGGCAACACGGGCCCCGCAGGCGGGTCAGGCGCGGTGGGCGGCAGTGGGTCTACAGGCGGCACCCCAACCCCAACCCCAGCGCCCACCCCAACCCCAGCGCCCACCCCAACCCCAGCGCCCTCCCCTACCCCTTCCCCTGCCCCCACCCCAACCCCAGCGCCCTCCCCTACCCCTTCCCCTGCCCCTACCCCAACCCCAGCGCCCTCCCCTACCCC
>BDCZ01000211.1:94086-105505 GCA_001662365.1 Chlamydomonas applanata | reverse complement strand
CCTCCCCCTCCCCAAGAGGCTCCTCCCCCACAGCAGACAAGACCGTGAATGGCCGGCCTGCCAGCCAAGCCGCCCCACCAGCACCGCTCCCGGACGCCGCACCCCCGCCCTCCTCCTCCCCATCTGCCTGCTGCCCAACAACACCACCCGTGGCACCGCCCCCGCCGCCAGGGCCCATGCCAACACCCGCGCCGCCGGGCCCCGTGTCGTCACCGTCTCCGGAACCATCCCGCCGCACCGCGGCCCGCCACTCCCCTGGCCCCTTGCCGGCCAGCAGCTGAGCATATGCCGCGGCCTCGATCGCCTTCTCCGCGGCTTTGGCATCAGCTGCAGCACGGCTGGCTGCTGCGCGTGCCGCGGCCTGGCTTGCCACCGCCTCGGCCTGGGCAGCGGCTGCAGTGAGTGCGGCTTCTGCGTCCCGCTGCTGCTGAGCTTTAGTCTTCAGGCTGCCACGGCGCTTCATTGCCTGCGTGCGTGATGTGTACGTGGGTGGCTGCATACTGGGTGCCGTTGCATGCAGAGTCAGTCCAAGCTGAGACTGATTTAGCAATGGAAGCGTTCGTGGGCAGTTGAACGGATCAGTGGCACGGGCTGACTGAGGTGGTGAGATGTTGCAGCACCGGTACAGCACCCGTTAGAACTGCTGGTTGGGTGGAGCATGCTGTGTCGAGACTGAGATCCATCTGAGATCCACACTGCCTGGTCACTCTGGCCCTCACAGAGGAGGTCACACACTCACCCCTGCCACGCGTGACGCGGGTGTGAGGGGGTCTCCATCACCCCAATACTCTTCCTCCTCTTCGCCCTGCACAAAGACCTCGTCCGGGTTGAGCCCGTGCATGTTGACCTGCGTGTGACCGCGCGTTGACCAGGGTTTGACCAGGGTTTGACCGACACCTGGTCTAGAGGTCAGCAGGGCTGATGATCGGCGTCCGTTACTGTGGTGGAAGACCTATGGATTGCCACGCTTGGCGTCAAGGTGCATGGACGTTCACATGCATGCCAGTCCATGCATGCATGCCAGTCCATGCATGCATGCCATGCAGAGTTGAACGTGGCAGCTCACCCGCCATGCGCCCCCCAGCAACGAATCCACGCGCCGATAGATGGAATCCTTCTTCTGCATGCCGCCACGCTGCCGCACACTCTGCCGCCCAGCCGCCATACTCCGCCGCCCCGCGCCACCCGCCACATTCCTGCCGCCCCCACCGCCTGCTTTCGCGCCGCCTGCACTGCCGCCAGCCAATGGGGATGGCTGCCGGCCAGGGGACCCTGACTCCTCTTTGAACTGGACATGCTCCCCTGTGTGGCGAGGGTGGCGGGGGTGCTCCCCACGCGCCCTGGCCCCCTCTTCATCTGAGCTCCGTGCAGCATTAGTACGCGAGCGGCGCATGCTGCGGCCGCCTTCCCCTGTGAACCGATGGGCCATGCTCATGGTCCCTGGGTTGGATCCTGTGCGGCTGCGCATGGATGTGGAGCTCCTGCGCACTTGCGACTCACGCAGGCCCGCCTCCCACGTGCCCTGCGGTCGCATTCGGTTAGGCAGTTGGCGGTTGGTAGCGGTTGGTGGTTGGAGTCAGTCGGCGGTGGTGGTTTGGCGGGAGGGGTGTATGCAGTCTGTTGCATGCATACGTGCTCAAGAGCAGCAAGCAGCGTGTGCTGCAGCTGCACTAGACAGGTGCATCACCGCCACATCACACATGCCCTCCTTCCCCTTGTGGTGTGGCCCAATGGCATCTAATGAGTCAACCTGTCCCCAGGTCAAAAGCCCTCTCAAGTGCAAACAGTCACATGGTTGCGTTAGGCACCCAGAATGTCCTGAGGCTGACAAAACCGCACTGGTACAAAAAGCGGACCCGGCAGAGATCGAAACCAGCACCCACATCCTGGTAGCGCCGCGACTCGGAGCGTGACACGTGTGAGCCAGTGCGCGAGATGCGGGAGCCGGCGCGGGAGATGCCATCACCGCGGGACTGAGGCCTGGAGCCGCCGCCGCGGCGGAAGGACACGGCCCTGGGGTGCAGCAGGGGATGTGTGTGTGTTGGTTACATCGTACGCCCATCATGGCGCATAGATGTGTGCACTCGACTGTGTGAGAGATCGACATGCTGCTACGATACCATAAATGCGCTACATAATCAGCAGCAGCAGCTGTGCTAGCCCTGACAAGGATCCGTATGTACTAGAGCTCGCACCGGCCGGTGGTGGACCCAAAGCCCAGCTTCGCCGAGTGCTTGCGTGCAATGAGCCGCTTGGTGTGGCCTGCCATCCCCCATGCTTGCTCTGCCGCCACACGCAGCGCACCCTCAACCTGCAAGGTCATGTGCCAGGCCACACCAGTGATGCCAGCGATGAACGTATGCATGGTGCGCGCAAGCATGCATGGCGCTCGTGAGCATGCATGGGGCGCGCAAGCATGCATGGCGCTCGTGAGCATGCATGGGGCGCGCAAGCATGCACACAGTGCATGCCTGTGGGGCACACATGGTTTCACCCTCAGGGCTCATGGGGCATTGCATGGGACCGTCTGCAAAGCCCCACAACTGATGCACGCATGAGATTTGAAGCAGCAGGGTGGTTTGCATTGCACTTGGCTCCACCGCTGTTCAGCGCCAGCTCAGACACTAGCCGCCCCGCAGCCAAACAGCCAGTCAAACGGCAGTCAAACCCTGGTCAAACACGGGTGAACTAAATTGCGCACCTGCCGGCGCTTGACGATCTCCGATCGCAGCATGTCCAGCTCCTCTGCCGCGTTCATGCTGCGCGACTGTTTCCATAACCGCCAGGATTTCTGGATGTACCTGGCGGCGTACTGCTGCTCGTACGTCGCCATGCGCGCGCGGCACTCCTCCAGCATGCGCGCGTACCGCGAGATCTTCTTGCGCCGCTGCATGATCGTGAACCTGGGCCGCACATGAACGCGTGCATGCACATGCAAGGGCTTATTAGCTTCACTGTCCTGATTTGAACTGCAAGTAGGCACTGAGCAAGCAGGCGTATCATGGGGGGGTCGCCCCAATGGCAACATTCTATAGTAACAAGTGAGACAATGAGCTGCAATGGAGGATGACCAGGGGAGGGACCGCACAGAGCACATTGTGAGAACCTCATATCAAGGACCCAACCCTGTCATCGCAGTGCCACCAGCCCTGTGCATAGTGTGTACACAGCTCCGTCACTCCCCAGAGCGCTTCTCCGCCTGCTAAGTACGAGTAGTAGTACCAAATAGTACAAACAAACATAAACCAATACTGTAGGGTTACAGAACCAACGGTAAACGCACCATGTCTCATTCTCTGGCAGCTCCTCCGGCCGCTTGCCCACACCCGTGTGGTGGTAGGCCGGTGGCTTGGGCGTCCCACCACTCTCGTCCTCATGCGCCTCCAGCACAGCGTTCAGCAGTCCTAGAGTGGTCTTGTGCTGCGGTACGGCCTGCGGTACACGTTTGTTGTTCAAGCGTTGGTTTGGTAGCATGCTTACTGAGCCGACATACGCAAATACCGCACTTTTTGCAGTTGGTGGGTTTGCGGGTTGTTTGCTGCCTGTTTGTAGTTTGCTGCTTGTTTGTCGCGTGCTGTATGGCAAGGGGCAGGGCCATCAGACTGCAGCCCCAGCACAGCGATGCTGTCACACAACCCCACACAACCAACATGCAACCCCACACTGAGCCCCACTTGACCAAGCACCAGTCACAACCAACACAGCAAGCTGCTTCAGCACCCCTACGTCCTGCCAGCAACAGAAGCCAGCCACCGCATAACAGCTGCAGCGCGCATGACGGCATGAAACAGTGCGAAAACGGTATGCTGTTTCATAACAGCAACGCACCTCGCCGTCGCCGAAAGACACGCCGCGTGGGGGTGCTGCCGGCATGTAATCCTGAAGGGCCTCAAAGTAGCCCCACCGCTTGTCAGGCGCCTTGTTGTGCATCACCTCCTGCACACGCGCCTGTGCAGCATGAAGGCCGGGGAGTGGAAAGGGGATGGGAAAAGAAAGTGTGGGGGCAGCAGGAGCACACATGTGAGTGCCATTGAGTTCAGGCCAAGGTTGCAGGTGCAAGAGGGGCAGGACCCTTGAGCCTGCCTGACTGAAGGTAATGGTGTTGTGAAAAATGCTACAGGAGTGGGAATGGGGCATCCAAGGCTAGGCTCTGTCCAGACAAGAGGTACTTCTGAGTGGATGACAGCAGGAAGGCAGCCATCCAGCGTTGTACCATGCTTGAACTGCCCCGCGCTGGCAAGAGTCGGCCAGAGCGGCAAGTGCCGTGCACTGCTGCTACACTTCCCCAGTTGCTAACATACGCGGATTGCATGCGAAGACCCTGTGCAGCTCGGTAATGTTGTACTGCAGGTCACATGACAGGCAGTACCACAGGCAGTACCAAGGGCTGTAATGCAGGCAGTACCGCAGCACGCCATACCTGCAGGTCACGGTACATGGTGGGCAGCCGTGCGACCACACGCCTCCCGCCCTGCTCCAGAGCCGTAGCAGCAGCTGTGTTGGCCGCGGCTTCCGCCTGGGCCTGTGAGGGTCCATGGTTTCAGGATCCAGGGTTCAATGTTCAGTGTTCGAGGTTTGGGTCCAGGGTCCAGCGTTTCTTACGGGTGGTCTTGTTTAGGTCCATGTTGATGGCTCAGAGGTATCACTCCGGATAGTTCCTGGCCCCCACGCACAGCGCAAGCGCTGCCAGTTCCAGTAGCACCAGATGGGCTGCAAAGCCAAGCTTGCGGCGGTGGAGCCCGGAATTTGGAAGCACCACGCTCAGGCCCACCGCCACGTGGGAGCCACCACTGCAAGATCCGGCAGCACGCCTGCCCCCCTCCCCCCCTGAGCCCCTCCAGAACCCCCACACCCTCCCCCAGCAGAAGCCTGCCTCCCGACAGGCAACCTTAGGATCCTTGCGCCATGCTGGAACCTTACAAAGTTGCAATGCACCCATCCCACGCGCGCGCGCACACACACACACACAGAGCCCTGACCAGGGGCCCAACGCCCTGGCTAGGGCCCGAAAACCTGAGCCCATAACATATAAATTCCCACGCACCAGCGCTGTCAGTTCTGGGGGTACCATGCCGTGCACAATGTCGTGTAGCACTTCAGCCTCCAGTGCACGCCCCGTGGCAGCAGCACCCACGGCCTGGGCTTTAAGCGCCTTCCTGAACTCTAGCTGCTGCTGTGCCTCGTTCAGCTTGTCGGCTGTCTCCACCAGCAGCAGCAGCACCTGGATTGTGTGCATAATGTGTGCGTGTGTGTTTGTGTGGAACTGATATGTGGGTGCAAGTGCGTGCAAGTGCGTGCGTGCGCATGTGTTTGTGTGGATGTATACGTGCACCTCTTTGCGTGCACCTGTTTGTGTGCATGCGTGTACGCTCAACTGGGGCCTGTTCCCATCGCAAATGGTCAAAAAACAACTGTTACTTGAATCTGTTACACCGCGCCCGTCACCCCAACCCAGTCACACCTTAGGGCTGATGGTGAGCTTCTTAGACTCGCGGCGGCCCATGCGGGACACATGGCTCATGCGGGACACGCGTGACACACGTGAGGTGCGAGACATCGCCGACAGCGGCCGCGATCTGCCACTGCCTGGCCCCCCTCTCCCGGCAGGGCTGGGTGGGGGGATGCTGCTTCCTGTGAAGCCCAGGGACGTGGGCGGCCATGCGCCAAGCGCCCCAGACGCGTTTGGGCTGAATGGGGTATTGCTCGAACTGAAACCTGGATTGAGCTCTCGCCCACCGCCATCACCTGCCAAGCCACCCAGCAGATTGTCTCCCAAGTGCAGCTGCGTGAGTGGCATGAGCGGTGTCAGAGGCGGTGGTGCTGTGTGCCGTGCAGCACGCCGGAGCTAGTGTGCACAGTATGCTTACAGCATGCGTATGGCTGGCACACCCCGCACCCCAGCATGCATGCATGCACACATGCTGATGCGACACCCACATTATGCACACTGGCACCGGTGCTGGGGACATGATGCATCAAATGCAGATCCTTGGCTGCCCATCTTGCAGTGAAGCTGTGCACGCACACAACATGCATCCATGTACCTGGTACTCTCGAACCGTGTTTGCATCGCCAGGATTGCTGCTGATGGCCGTGTGTTTTCCCGCAAGGTCACTGTGGCTCGCAACGACAGCAGCGAGCCCCTGGTGTGCCCCTGACATGGTGCTGAATTATGACAGGTCTTCAGACCCTCCTGGGCGCATTGTGATTATCACGTCATTGCACACAATCAATTCATGTTTACTCGTACTCGAAGCTGGACTTGTGCTCCCTGAATCAAGCCCGTATAGCACGACATAGTCCCGTTTCCATCTACAAGCCTGGCAATGAACAGAGCAAGTGTATGGCGATTTGCATACTCTTTCGTGGTAGTGCCTGTGTATTGCTGCCACGGCAAGAAATGGGTGCGTTTCACATACTTGTGCCCTTACATGTAGCTGCAATTGATCAGGAACCACCCTGTTGGCAGCTCCCGTCATGGCGTATCGCTGGAAGCCGAGCGGCGTGCTGTGAACAGGGGATGGAAATACGGTATCGCCGCTGATAGGTTTGCGCTACCTGGTTTGTTACCGTGACATTAAACATAATCGACGCTGCGCACATCCAGCCCCAGCAGTACTGCTCGCACACTAGTGTGCACAGCACCTCTTTACAAGACATGCAACTTCAAGAAGCAGTGCGATGAGGATTTTCAGCACATGGCTCTGTGTGCACGCACCGTGTGCTATCTTCTGCATGCAAGCCTGCTGGACACACACGCCCATCAAACAACAGCTGGCCCACATCAATGTGCACAGTCAAACCTTCGCTTGCAAGATGGGATACTATCTGTATGCATGAGGCGTGGCCGGCTTCTAAGCATAAATATGTCCAAGCACATTGTACTCGACATGGAACATCTGAAGCCGGCCTGAGTCTCACCACCCTCCAAAGCACCCATCACCCCACCCCCCACCCCCGCCACCACGCACACGCACACACGCACACAACACACACAGGCCTTGTAATCAAGTTACGGATGCTCAGAAACCGTCATCATCATCTGCATCAAGGCCATAGGACTTCTCCTTTGGTGCCTGCAGCCCGCCTGTCTTACGCAGGGCCGGCTTGGCTGCCGCCACTCCCGCCGCCGTACTGCTCGCCGTCGTACTGCCGTACGACGAGGTCTTGAGCGCTGGCTTGGCGGCTGTACTGCCGCTACTGCCGCCAACCTCAGCGCCCAGCCCAAACCCACCTGTACTGCTGGGTGCAGCGGTTGAGGGCGGGGGCCGGGCGGCCCCAAGGCCAGTCCCCAGACGGGGGCTGCCCGGGGCGGCGAGTGCAGAGGAAGCTGGGGCACGGGAGGACGAAAGGATCGGTACCTCATCATCCAGCTCCTCATCCAAGCCGTACGACGTGGGCGGTACGGGCCGCTGCAGGGCGCTACTGCCAGCGGGACGGGAGGGCGCGGGCGAGCCCGCACGCACGCCGGCACCGGATCCACCAGCGGGTGGCAGGGTGGAGGAGGGGGCAGTGCCCGCTGCGGCTGCCTTGGCTTTGAGGGCCGCTCGGGTGGACGCCAAATCATCATCATCATCATCATCCAGTGCAGATCTGGAGATGATCTTGGGCTTGGTCGGGGCCTCCGCCTCCAGCCCAAAGCCACTGCCGCTGCGGCCAGGCGGGGGCAGCCCGCCTAGTGGCCGGGACACAGGAGGCGCGGGGCTGCCTGCACGAACGCCCACACCCCCCACCGGCGGTTCCAGCGCCCGGCCACGCTCCCCGGCAATGGGCGCGCGGCCACCCCGATCGAGGTCTGCGATCTCGGCAGCAAGGCCCCCGCCCCCACCGGGTGCAGGGCTCACATCCCTTGGGCGGGTCACGATGGACGGCTGCCGGCCAGCGCGGTCATCATATGCATCCAACTCAGCCGCCAGCCCTGTTCGAGGCATGACGGACGGGGCACGCCCCACCGGGGGACCGTCGTCCTGATCAAGCCCAAACCGGTCATCTGAACGCGGCGGCTGGGCCGCGTATGGCTGCTTGGGGAGCGGCGGGTACTGGGGCTGCGCAGGTGGCATGCCGTATGCCTGTGGCGGGCCTTGAGGCGGGTAGCTTGGCTGCTGCTGCTGCTGCTGTGTGGGGTAGCCTAGCTGCTGCTGCTGCTGCTGTGTGGGGTAGCCTGGCTGCTGCTGCTGCTGCTGTGTGGGGTAGCCTGGCTGCTGCTGCTGCTGCTGCTGGGGGTAACCTGGCTGCTGGCCCCCAGTGGGGTACTGCGCACCATAAGGCTGTTGGCCATAAGGTCCAGGGGCAGGGGGCTGGCCATAAGCATTGGATGGGTAGGCCCCAGCAGGACCTGATTGAGCACCGGGGGGTACAGGGGGTGGGTACTGGCCAGCCGGATACTGGCCCTGTGGGGGTGGTGGGTACTGCCCAGGTGTGCCAGGGTACTGCCCAGCACTGACGCGTGGTAGTTGCTGGGGAGGATAGCCAGCTTGCTGCTGCTGGGGGTAGCCGGGTTGTTGCTGGGGCGCATAGCCTGGCTGCTGCGGCTGTTGGGGAGCATAGCTAGGCTGCTGCTGGCCTGGCTGCAGCGGACGGTATCCGGGCTGCTGCTGAGGTGGATAGCCGGCCTGCTGCTGTGGCGGGTATCCGGGCTGCTGCTGGCCTGGCTGCGGCGGGTATTGGGGCGGGTACTGGGCCTGCCCCTGTGCGCCTGGTGCCCCAGGAGCAGCCAGGTACTGTGGTGGTGCCCCTGGCTGGCCGGGCGCTGGCGGGTACTGGCCGGCACTGGGCCGGGGTTGGGCAGGGTACTGCCCGGCAGGTGCGCCTGGTGTGGGGTAGGGCGTGGGGTAGGGCTGGGCACCAGGGGGGAGTGCACCCCCTTGGCTCGGTGGGGTGCCATAGGGTCCAGGGTACTGTCCCACAGGTGGCCGTGGCTGGGGGGGCATGCCTGGCGCGCCCGGCTGGGGGTATGGAGGTGGGGGTGCCGTGCCGTAGGGCGCACCTGGTGTGGAGTATGGTGGTGGTGCGCCGCCGTAGGATGGCGCACCACCGTACGGCGGCTGCATGGGCTGCATGTGCTGCATGGGCTGCATGCCTGGCCTGAACGGCTGGTTCATGCCAGGTATGACACCAGGCTGTGGCAGGCCCAGGCCTGTAGGGGGCTGCATGAGGTGTGCAGGCACTGACAGCTGGGGCATCTGTGGCGCCTGGCCAGTCCCTGGGGCGCCTGGCTGCTGGCCAGGGGCGGGTGCGCCACCCTCTGGCATGTTGTCTAGCTTGTTCCACCTGAAGTTCATGGTCTTGAAAGGGCCCATGGACTCGTACCAAGGCTGCGCCAGGGGGGGTTCCATGCCCTCATAGTCAGCCCCCGGCCCAGCCACCTGCTGGTATGGCTGGGGTGGTGGTGGTGCGGGCTGGCCATTGATCATGGCAGGTGGTGCAGGCAGTGGCTGGCCGGGTGGGGGTAGGGGCATGCCGGGGCCGACCGTGCTGCCGCCTGGGCCCAGGCCCAGGATGTGGGGCTGGTTGGTCACTTGCACAATGTCCTGGGGCTTCGGCCGGCAGCATGCACGGTACCATGGGCCCGTGGCATCGGCTTCTTGCTCGGCCATCTGCTGCTGCTGCAGGGCCATGTGGTGCGCCGCCAGGTCCGCAGGGGTGTTATAGGCAGCGGCTGTTGCGGAGGCGGGCATGTAGTTGGGGGCACTGGAAGGGCGGCCGCCGAATGCGGCGCGCAGCCGCTCGCCCGTCTGCGGCCGCACAAGAGTAGAAAGGAAATGAGAATAAGAAAGGCTGTAAGACCAAGAAAGAACGAGCAAGGCATGAGTGCGCTTGGCAACAGTTGTATCTTGTACGGGTATGATAGTGCCTTGAGTAAAATCCATGTGCTGTACACTTTGTACAGCCTGTATGCATGTATACTCGCGTCAGCTGTGCAAAGCATCCAGGCATTAACAGCCTGCCATACCAGGGCGTATCCCATGCCACACCCACTGCCCCGATTACAGAGCCATCGCATGCGGTAATAAGACCTTGCTGCGATGGGACCACATGATAGCATTGCAACCATGCATTCATGCAAGCATGCAAGCAGCAAGAGCTCACACACCTTGTTGTAAGGGTGGCCCTCGCGCTGCTTGATGGCAGCCGACAGCGCATCCAGCACCTCAGGCGGTGGTGGAGGTGGGGGGCGTGCAGGCCGGCCAAGCGGCATGCTCTGGGTCTGGTGCTGGTGCAGCATCGCGCGCCTGCGTGTGATGGTGCCAGCACAAGGATGGGAGTGTGCGACTGTGCAGGAAGCTCTCGTTGCATGCTTGCATGGCGCGCTCATGCATAGCGGCGCGCAATGCATCCTGACGCTCCCAACACATGCTTGCCAAGCAAAAGCACAGAGGCATGATGCTGCTGAGCAGATGCTATATATCTCATAGTCAGAGGACATCCACTGCATGCCTCATCATGTAGCATATGAATGCTACATGCTAGACCGTGTAAGTAGCGGCTCAAGCATTAGGTGCTCACCTCATGTTGACAATGGAGCGCGCCGTCTCATCCGGCAGCTGGTTGAACCATTCCTGGGCACTCCTTGCGTAATGGGGGTTCTTGCGCTCCTCCTGTGCACGGCATGCAGTAGGAACACCGTGCAGGTTGCCATGCATGCAAGTGAGCGCCGCCACCTGTTCGTGTGCATTGGCTGCATGGTGTGCTTGCTGTGACATGCAAGCACGCATGCATGGCAGGCAGTAGCACCTGCCACCCACAAGCACTGCAAGCCCGGAGAAGCGCGCCCACACCAAACTCGCACCAGTGTCATCGGCAGCAGGGGAGCCTGTGGATGGTTGGTGCCGAGAATCACCGGCAGGTCGTCGCTGGTGATGAGGCGCTGCCAGCGCGTACCGTAGGCATGCCGGGGGTATCCCCCCGCGCCTATGCCTGTGGAGGGTATGGATGCTGAGCAGGCCTTGAGAGAAGGACGACAGGAACAGATTGCAAAAGCAAAGGGGAGGACGTGCACTCACCGTCGCAGCATACCATAGTTCTCTATGTAGCTTTTGTGTCCGCAGGTCTGCGGGACTTGGTGGGCTCAGGCACTAAAAAGGTCGCAATAAATTGCCCATGTCGATGCTGATATGCCGCGCTACAGTCAATCGGCTTTGCTCCTGGAGCACGCTGGTGCCCTTACACTGCGCCCACACATTCGATTCCAATACACCACACATGTCTCAGTGGGCTGCAGTCACGGACGACCCCGTCCAATTGCACGCCAGTGCAACTGCAAGTCGAGTACACTACCTCTTCTGAACTTTGCTTGCTGTCACGACGACCCCTTCGACATGTGGCCCTTTCATCTGCCAGCAGGTTTTGTTACTTGGATGGCCTACTGTAGCATACTCACCCTGTGCAGCAGCGATCAAACCCAAGCACTGGAAACCAA
>BDCZ01000211.1:60609-74569 GCA_001662365.1 Chlamydomonas applanata | reverse complement strand
GGGGGGGGGGGGGGGGGGGGGGGGGGACGCGGGGATCAATGGTGGTTTCGTAAGCGGCTTGGAGGTTCTGGCCAGGCACGCCGCAAACACCCATCTAGCCAGCCACTTTTCACCCGCCACCTCTCCAGCTCCTGCGCCCCTTTCCCTGCTTGGGCTGTTCCCTACTGCTGCCTCCCGACGATCTTGTTTCCTGTGTGTCATGCTCAGATCCATGTCTCTTCCTGCCTCCCCCTTGGCCCCATGTTGCAGGTACTTCCCCATGAGCGCGCTGGGTGGCATGGTGTCCTCCTTCTCCATGACCATGGTGGCTGTCGCAGACCTGCTGCCCTCTCGCCACCGTGCCACCGCAGCCGGCTACATCTCGGCTTCCTTTTCCATCGGAGTGCTGGTGGGCCCCATCGCGGGCGGCCGCATGCCCACGCTTGCTGCAGGTACGCGCGGCGCACACACGCAGCTGGCTGCAGGGGTGCATGCAGGTGCTGGTGCTGCTGCATGGCTGCGTGCACCCGCCGTGCGCCCCGTCACATGGCCACCGATGTCTACTTTGTCTGCACACTGCTGCATGCCGCCGCATGGCCCTGCCACTGCAAACGTCTGCTTGCTGCGGGGTGCGCTGTATGAACTTGGCACAGGCACCTTATGATTCCCTGCATATTGTAGTCCTGAGCTGCTGTACGCGCCTGCGTGCCCTTGCCGCCCTTTGTTTGTTTTTCTCACCACCTTCTGCCCTGCTCCCCTGCCCGTGCCCCCCTGCTGCTGGTGACCCATCCCATACAGTGTACACGTGCCTTGCCCTCATCGGAGTCACCTGGCTCTATGTCCTCTTCTTTATTCCCGAGTCAGCACCCGCCCTGAGGGGCCGCACTGGCTGGGGTGGTGCATGCACCAGCTACCACAGCGCAGCAGGCAGCGGGCGGCACAGCACGAGCGGGGGCGGGGGCGGGGGCGGGGGCAGCAGCCCGGGCCCGGGGGCCAAGCAAGAGGCTATGGTGGGTGAGCGTGAGCTGAGGCTGCAGCTCTCAGGGAGTGGGCATGGGCAGCAACGCAGGGGCAGCGTGGGTGGGAACCCTGGGGCGTATGTGCCGCCTCCTGTGCATGTAGCTGTGGGTGAGGCAGGGGCGCCCCTTGTGGCGTTGGGGACAGAGTCAGGAGGGGCAGCGGGCAGTGGGCGTGGGGCTGGGGGGGTGCGAGTAGACCACGGGGTACATGCTGGTGTGGCAGCCCAAGCAGCACGCAAGGAGATTGGGCAGTACAGCTGCAGCGAGGATTGCTCAGAAAGGGTGGCTGACGTGCTACAGCCGCTGCTGGCCATGGAAGGGGACCCCATCCCAGCGGTCGTGCCACACAGCCATGAGCTGCATGTGCCACCCAGTGTCACGCAGCCACACCACAGCCACAGTCATGGTCATGGCCACAGCTCCAGGAAGAGCAGTGGCCCCAGCCGCCGCTCCACTGCCGGTGGTGGCAGCAGCACCCTCGCCACTGCTGCTGGCGGCGCTGCCTTGCACGCCCACACAGCTGTTGCTGCCGACGGCACAGCCGTACCGCTGTTGGTCAATGACCATGGCGCGAGCTGTGAGGGCTCTGAGGGCCTTGAGGGCGCTGCCGGTCGTGGCAAGGGCGGCAAGGGAGGCGGCGGCGGCGGCGCAAGCAGCATGCTGGTTGGGTGGCGCATCATTCGTGGGAGTGCATGGTACACGAAGCTCACCCTCATCTGGGTCATTGTGTCCATGACGAGTGAAGGGGCTCAGGTGGGGCGGGGCACACGCGCGGCGAGATGCAGTGCACCCTGGATGGTTTACCTTTGATTGGTTCTATAGTGGCAAGCCTGTGTTACAATGGTTTGGTTTCGATTTGCTGGGTGCTAGTTTGGTTGGTTTCCCCACGGGCTGCTAGGAGGCGAGGCGAGCCCCCCTCCTGCACCACCCACCCATCCAACCACTGCTGTTCCTGGTTGCTCCTGTGCCCCTGCCACCCCCTGGGGCTGATATGCCCCATCCCATGCTGCATTCTGTAGCTCCAGACATCCTGCTCCCACAACACAACCTCAAACGCCTTAGCCTAGAAACCCTGAACCCCGGACCTCCCCGCCCCCCCCTCCCCCTCCTTTCCCTCGCCGCTCGCCTCGCAGGACCTACTCATGCAGTACCTGCAGCTGCGACTCGGCTTCAACACGCGTGACCAGGCCAATCTGCTGGTCATCGTGGCCGGCTGTGGGCTAGCCATCAAGCTAGGGCTGCTGCCTGGGCTGGTGCGGCTGCTGGGGGAGCAGTGGCTGCTGGTGGTGGGGCTGAGCGCATACGCGGCAGAGGTGCGCGCGTATAGCAAGTGTACCGCTGCTGTATGTGTACTGTGGATGTACCGCATGATGTACTGCAGGTGTGCTGCGGGTGTCTTGCGGTATACTGTTGATGTGTACTATGCCAGTGTTAAAGTGCCACAGTGTGGAATACTGCGGATGTGCTGCCTGCCTGCCTGCCTGCCTGCCTGCCTTCACGCCTGAGCCATCGCCCACCATCCCTCTGAAAGCAGGTCCCAAAACTCCCACTCCGCTGAAATCACCCCCCTCGCTCCATGTCCTTCCTGCCTGCCGTGTGGCGCCCTGCAGTGCCTGTGCTTTGCGCTTGCGACCACTAAGGCCGCGGCGTTTGGCGCCATCGCGGTCGGCTCGTTCGCGTCCCTCAACTGGCCGGCGGCCATCGCGCTGCAGACCAAGCACGTGGCGCCTGAGAACATGGGCGCCGTCACAGGCGCGCTGCAGGTGCGTGTGTATGCGCACCGTGCGTGCGCGTAGCATGCATCTCAATTCCATATTGTTTGCAACGGTAGGGATGTTTGAGGTTCAGGGGATGTTTGAGGTTCAGGGGTGTTGCGGGTGCGTGCAGCGCAGTCTCAATGTTCTTCTTTACAGGGAAGAGACCTCTGAGAAATTTCGAGGTTCAGGGGTGCCGCAGGGTTTGCGGGGAAGACCTGTGAGTGTGCCCAGACCACACACCCCGTACCCCCCCAGGACATGAGGTGGTGGATTCCTATGTATCACATGCGTCCATGGCTCACGCGCCCCTGTCCCATGCGCCAATGCCTGTGTGGGCCAGGCATCCACCCATCAAAGCATCACGTGCGCGCACCCAGAGGATTTGTGAGTCACAAGCCTTGTGGGCCTCACCCTGTGGATGGGTATGCTGCTGCCGCTGCTGCTTTGCAGGGCATCAGCTCGGTCGCGAGCGGGCTGGGTCCTCTCTTCTTCGCCGCGCTCTTTTCCCGCGTCTCCCGCGACGAGCCCGGCGCCGTGTACGCGCCCCAGACCGTGTGGTACGTTGCGTGTGCCCTCACACTTTCTGCCGTGGGGATTACGGCCACGCTTCACCGCTCCGCGCCCAAGCAGCCCTTGACTCTGGAGAGCGTGAGCGGGGCGGGGGCGGGGGCGTGGGACAGGGCGGGGGTACGGACCGGCAGGGGCATGCAAGCAGGTGAGGAGGCAGGGGATGGGACGTGGGGAGGGGGGTCGGATGCAAGCTGCAGGCACCGGGGGGATGGCGATGGGCATATGAATGGGGGGCAGCAGTGGCCAGAGGAGGCGCCACAGTTGTAGGGGGAGCCCAACGGGCCACATCAGGGGGGCCCTCTGTGGGAAAGTACAGTGTAGGGAGGCGCCCTCTGTGCTCAGAATTTTGAGGCCGTACTTTGAGTAGGTTGTTGTGCTGGTGTAGGCACCATCCACGTGTATCAGCTGTCACAGGTGCACGGGCACACAACGTGGGCAGGCTTGGCGTTCAGAAGTCTTCCTGAGAGCCGCAGGTTTTTGGCATCATGCAGTTGTCATTACTCTGATCTACTCTGATCATTACTCTGATCCTTGGCTGTTGTAGTGCTGACACCCGCGCCTGTGGTGTGTAGCAGGTGGGTGCGCTGGATGTGCAGGGTGGCTGCGGCTGTTAGGCATCCTGGCAGCAGATGAAGGCCTTCCTTCCTAATTCATTAAGTCGATTGCTGCATGTGGATCGTCTGCAATGTGTGTGGAGGTTGATGGACGTTATCAGCAGCCAGGCTGCTGCCTCGGTTTCCTGCCACAGGCGGTTGACAGGTTGTTGGGCCATGCCCATCATGCTGGGATGATGAGTCGGCTGTGGCACATCTCGACAACATGTGAAAGTCTGCCTCAAACAGCTGCTCAAACAGTGTGTTACATCTTACATGTATGCGTCTCAACATGTATGAGTCTCATAATAATAATAATAATATAATAATAATAATAATAACACGGCGTGTCACAGATGTGTACGAGTCTCATAGTCTGCTGCAACTACAAATCACAGCACTGTTCATCAATGGTCACTGTTCGTTTATCTGGCTCTTTGCGCTGCCTATTCTAGGTGCACGATCCAGGCAGTACAGGACCCTGCCAAGCAGCACATGCATGCTGTACTGTCATGACGCATGGCGACAGCCCTGCCGTTCTCACGTCTGCCTTGATATGATGTGCGCGCCTTGCCACTTACAGCGCATGACACCTTTGCAGGCCTTGATACGACCACTATCAAGGTATAGTATGGCGTGCTCTCTTTCCTGCTCGTTGCTGTAATCATGTGGTGCACGCGCGCCTATCTGTCATGCTTGTTATGAAATATCCCTATCCTTGCCGTTCATTCCAAGTCCGTTCGCGCGAAACGCATGCTGAAAACGGCCACTAAGAGCAGCATAGCAGTAGAGTGGAACAACGGGAGGACCAGATTATCCATCTGCTGTGATGTTGCCTCGAGCAGTGACACAGCCAGCACAGCCACCCCCACCAGAGCCAAGTACCTCAGGTCCCAGATGGCCTCAACAAAGCACAGGCCTGTGAACGCAGCAGTAGCCACCAACATGGACACCGCAGCTGCCACCATGCCCTCCCATGTCTTCGGGCTATCTCCCGACAGCCGGTTGCGCCCCCACAGCTTGCCGACAACAGCTGCAAACATGTCCCCGATCCCCACTGTTACCAGCCCTGCGCTGCTGACCAACACCCAGCCCAAACCCACCGGAGGTCTCATAACCTGCAGACCTGCTGTGAGCCGGATGTTCCACTGATAGCCAAGCTGCGCCGAAGCAGCTACGTATGCTTTGGGCACAGCCAGTAGCCTGCTTGGCAGCCCAGTCCAGGCAACTGAGCAGCCCAGCCAGATGGGTCCTGCATATGCCAGGCAGTTACACCCAAGTTTGTACACGAGAGTAGGTGCATGGGGCACTCGTATGGTAAGCCATTATCACTCGGCTACAGTGTGTCCATGATGTCTTAGGAGCGGAGTCTGGTACAAGCTGTGACGACAGGGCCAGGGCAAGCTGTACCAGCCACATCCTCTCTCTTCAACCGAGTCCCCTGCGCCTGCCCCTAATCCTACTGATCCCCTGGCCACCAACTGATATCCTAACTGACTTGCAACTGTCATTCAACTGAACCCCCCCAACACCCACACACACACGCACACACACACGCGCACACACACACCCAACACACACACATATGCAGCATTGCACACGGGCACACCCACACCCTCCCAGCCGCACCTGCCAGCCCCAGCAGCAGCGCCAGATGTGTGGTGTACATCACGCAGTTGTTGTCCCGCTCGTCCACGAAGCGGGACATGAACGCATCTAGCCGCTCCGGCAGCCAGGGCACGACGCGCGTGCTGCGGACGAACTCCAGCGCCAGCAGGAGTGCAAAGGCAATCGCCAGAGACACCACCAGCATCTCTGGATCCAGCAGCAGGGGCGGCACAAACAGCAGCAGGGCCATCACGTGATAGCCCTTCCTTAGAGCTGCCAGGGGCAGGGCGGCACGCCAGTCACCGGCCCCCGTGCTGCGCCCTGCAGCCAACCACCCCTGCGCCACCAGGCACAGCACCGAGACAGCTGCCCAGTACGCCAGCATCAGCAGCCGTGCTGTGAGTACGTTGACAGGGCGTGTGGGCAGGGTGCACGAGTTGCCGTGGCCCTCGCAGCCCGCCAGAGCTTCAAATACCGAGTTCTCCCTGAGCATGCCTCGGTTGAGGCAATCAATGACTGCCTCCTCAGCCTCCGAAACCAGCTGCTGGTCAGCCATGTGCACAACGTCGTGTCTGCGCATGAGGGACCTGAGGAGCCCAGTGCATGTGCGAGCTCTCTCCACCGCCATATTGACGCGCCTATTGACGCGCATATTGACCTCTGACTTGTCCACGGCCCCTGTAACTGATGCCGCACGTGTGGGTCGGAACACCCAGTCGTGATCTGGGGATGTCGGGTGGTTCAGGCCAGGAAGGAACACTAGGAGCACCCATTTGGCCATGGTTGCAAGGGACATGACCGTGTAGACCAGCCCCCCAGCTCGCAGCCAGAATGGTAAAGAGCCAGAGGCCGCGAGCGCCATCATCAGGGAGGTCACTGCGAGGAACACGATCTTGGCCGCCGCAAGGAGTGACTGGTCATAGCCCCCGGAGATATCACACTCTGGCAGTACCATCATGGACGCCTCTGGGACTGTCGTGCCCCAAAGCAGTGTTGGCGACCCGATGCACGCCTCGGTCAGCAGTACGTACCGCCCTAGGAAGTACAGCCCCTGGCCCAGGATCATTGCCTCACCCTGCAAGCAGCACAGAGCACACGAGGTTTGTGGGTGGCTCTCGCTGCATGCGCTGAACCACCATACCTGCGCACCCCCAGCTGCAGCATACAATGCAAACGCGAGCTGCTGCATTGCATGTAGCATATGGTTTGGAGCATACAGCTTGCTGTGGCGCCCCCCCTCAAGCTGTAGCTGCCCATGTGCTTGTAATGAAGTGAAACCTTGGAAGAATGATGAAGTAATATTAATATACCCTTGAGAGAATACGGTACGGCTGACGGTATGGTAATGAAAAGTCAACCTCATAAACCCCAATATAACCTCATAACACCTCATATAAAAACATCCCATGCATGCACACGTACCACAGTAAAGGAGTTGGGCAGGCCCTCCATTAGCCAGTATGAGAGCTGGTTAGCCCACAGGCCGCCAGGCAGCATGAGTGCCGCGACAACGCAGCTGAACCACGTTTCCAGGTGTAGCACGTCGTCGGCGTACGTAAGGTAAGTGAACACCAGCACAGCCTTCGCACGTGCACACGAGGGGCAGGGGCAAAGGCAGGACAGGGATGAGGCCGGACTCCATGCCACACAGCCAGCAGCTAACCACTTGGTTGCTTGATTGCCAGTTGGTCGGCAATGATACCCATACAGTACCCTGACGGTCATGGAACGAGCAGCAACATGCACACGTCCCTGGCATACACAAGTACGTCGTGTACACAAGTAACAAGGTGTGACGAGAATGTGGCTTCAGACAAACGTCACACTCACCCGAACAATGGTATAGCCAACCCCGCCATGTGCGAAAATTGTGTATGCCCGTCCCGCCGCTGTTGACCAGAAGTTGGACATGAACATCGTTTCCAGCACCACAAAAAGGTTCACGTCTGCATTACAAAGTTTTGAAAGGCAGCGCAGCATGCAGCATCACAGAAAGGCTCACGCCTGCATCACAAGCGCAGCATGCAGCACCAGTAGCTTCGTTCCAAAATGCAACAGCAGCTGTTTTTAGAATGAGGCGCGCTTGTAGCTATGAGAATGAGGAGTGTCTGCCGCAGGCATGTACTGCCTGCTGCTGGTGTGCACCTGTGCAGGTGTGTACTGCCTGCTGCTGCACAGCACCACACCCTTCAGCTTGACAGCCAGACTGTTGTGTGTTGGAGGTTTGTGTGAGTAGCATCTGCGTGGTGCACATTACCCCCTGTTGCCAATGCTTTGCCAGCTTGACTCACCTCTCCCAACACAAAACAGCGCCAGCATCAGTCCTGGCACAGCCAGTGTCCCACTTGGTATACCCTGGTCTCCCTCTCTGCTGCGTGCACTGCCTGCGTGTGCAAACACCCAGGGAAGGCACAGCCCGTTGTACATGACAGCGATCTTGGCCCATGTCAGACCAGACCCATGTCTGGACTGGACGAAGCGTGCGAACAGAGAGTCCCATGCAGACTGCAATGTCATACCTGCGATATCGGGTACGGGTGCCATGTTTTGGGGAGTGGTGCAGCCCATCAAAAAGGCAAAGAGAGAGCATCCAGAATGTTGCTCACCTGGTACCGAGTCAGGTTTGAATTCCAATACCAGGCAGATGGCAGCAATGTGAAACACCAGTGCCCATCCTGCCGGGTGCAAGGGTGCATGCCATTCAGGTGATCAGCCTTGTTGATGAACATACTCGTGCAAAGCGCACACTGTGGCCATCACACATGCAGGGGCCATGCAGCTGTCCACCTCATGGAGGCATGGAGGCGATTGGTGTGGCAGACATGCACGTGTTTAGCCCATGCTGAAAAGCCCATTAAACTATACCCTATTATCATAACATTCACAAGCTTACCTGGCGTCAAGCCAATGGCCCACGAACAGAAGATGGCACAAAAGCTTGCAGAAACGATCAACCATCGCTCAATTGTCTGCCGCATCCTTGTAAACGTCGGCTATTGTGGGCACAATCGTAAAGGGCGGAAAAGCATCTCATCCATTCTTGAAAAATTCTTGCTGACTATTGTCATGGCACAAACTGCAACTAGACGTGCCTCAGTGCTGGTCAAGCGTCGTCCCCGCGAGGCCGACGAAAGGAATGCATCCGCAGTACAGTGATGACCACTCTTGCGTGGGAAGCGTGGCGTCCTGTTAGCTTGCATCTCCCTCATTCCCCCACTGCACCCAAGTGGCTTCCCTTATATAACATGACTCGACATTACTCGGTGCTTTGCTACACATGGCCATTCGCTCGATGTGCGTGAATGCTGTGGTTGCCTGGTACCCTTCTGCTGGGGAGGATGGGCAGCGCACACCAAGGGTCAAAGCACACGAAGCCCCCCGCAGTGGCCTCAGGCCGCATGAACACAGCAGCAGGCTCAGCGGAGGCAGTTGCCCCGTGGTGGTGGCTGAGCAGGGCTGCTGCAAAGCTGAGAGTGGAGTTGCTACACAGGAGCACATCTGCCTCGCGCATCACCCAAAAGTCCGCCTCAAGGCCATCCAGTTCACCACATGCTGCTGCTGCTGCTGCTGCGTCCTTGCCCTCTGTGAGGCTGTCATTGCTGGTGGTACCTGCTGCAGGAGCTGTGCCTACCATTGTCTCTGATCCAGATCCAGTGTTGCAGTGATGGCTGCCCCCAGATGCTGTAAGCTCCGCTGTGATGGGTGGCCGTGGCCGTGGCTTAGCAGGGCGTACTGCATGCTGAGTGAGGTGCTCAGCCATACCGGCGCGCAGATGTGGCTGCAAAAGCTGAGCACTCCAGGATAGCGCAGTGCGGTCCCCAATCCGAGGCTCTCGCGCAAGCGCACCATCATCTGTACATAACCACAGCACGTCAAGCTGCTTTGATGCTGCTGCTGTGCCGCCCACAGTTGATCTGCTGTGCCCGCTGCCATGTTGTTCGCCAATGGAGGCTGCTGCCAAGGGTGGATCCAAGATATCAAGGGCTGTTTTAAACCAAGCTTCCGGGCACTGCATGCACGGACGATTTCAGAAAGGCCTTGGATTGTGCCGGACTCTGCACAACAGATCAATAACCATGTCTGGTGTGCGCTGTGGGTGCGACACTCAGTACATACAAGGGTGTGCCAATTAGTACACCATATTATATGTACTCACTGCAAAGAAGACACCGGATGGGTCAGCCCAAGATTGGCTCTGGCCATCCTCGAATGGAGGTGAGCAGCGCATGCCTGCAGGAAGCAGGCCATGTACTAGTAGGTTGGGCATGCCACATCATTGGCGCATGTGGGCGATGGGCACGATGGCCACTGGCATGTGATCGCAACCATCACATCACACGGTGCATCCGTTTTTGGATAATCCGTGTCGCACTGTTATATCATGTATCAAGTCAGGTATCAAGTACTTATGTCGGACCTGAGGAGAAGGTGGCCTTGTCCTCCGCATGATGTGACAGCTGGCGAAAGTCTCCAAGCCGTACATGGCATACCACCAGGCGCACCTCGTGGCGTGCCAGAGGTCCTGGCCGCCCCACCATCGCACCAACTGCTGAGAGCAGCAGTGATCGCAGCTCAGCATCCCGGGCCATGGGCATGGCCTGCAGGATCTCTTGCCTGAAGGGAGCAAGGTGCGAGGTTGAGAACTGGAAGTATCCCCACAGGCCAATGCCTGCGGCTGGGTCTAGATGCCTGCACACAGCAGGAAGCAGATCCGGAGCCAGAGCAGGCAGCAAATTAGGTGCGACGAGAATTTTGATGTCTGTGCAGCTATCAATGAATACAACATGCAGCATCAAAGCCTGCTGGTTCAGGCTTGTTTGCTCGGACTTACTCTGCATCTGCTGGTGGCTGCAGCAGCTCGGGCAGGCCACCCTCCAGTTGCGCAGCACTGTCCAAGATGTCTGTTGTGATCTGAGGGAAGTGGCGCCTGAGCTGCCTCCCAGACAGCTCAGCACCAGATGCCACACCCAGCTGCTTAGCTATGCTTGTGCACGGCTCTCGATCTGTACAGCATCCCAATGGAAGCAGTGAATTGAACAGGTTGCACAAGCATGACCCTACTGCGGATGGGGCTCCTGCAGAGATCGACAGCAGGCTCACCTGAGACCCATGCTCTGAAACTTGGATGCGATAAAACCACACGGTCCGCCACGATGGGACATTCTAGTGCCAGGTCATCAGGCACAACGGCCACAAGGTTTCTTGCCGCACTGCTGTTCACAGCTGTCGCTGGCTGCAGGCGTGCGAAGTAGCGTGCACGCTTCCATCGCGCAGGCACGACCAGCGGCCGTCGCACTGCCCGCGCCACCACGTAACAAAAGATGAACTGCAGCACACTGTTCCCAAAAAGGCCAAGGGAGGCCAGGCATGCAGCACATATGTAGCTGCAGTGCTGTAGTGTGCGAAGAGCTGCAGCGTTGTGGCTGTTGTCTGGGCCCATGCTTGCATGCGCTGTGCTGCAAGGCATATGCCAGCTGTCGCTCTGACCTTGCTGCCTTCTGCCCACTGGTGACTACAAGCTGATCCTCTCCAGCTGCATGCTGCAGCACTTGGCTCAAAGCCTTGTGCGGGTTAGCGCTTGCATGGGCATGCCCTTGCAACTGTGTGCCCTTTGTGCATTGTCATGCCATGCCATACAAATCCAGCTACAGTACAGGCATACTGCAACCTCTGAAACACACAGGAATTGTTTTCACCACGCAGCCGGCAATGAGACACACTGAGAATAAGTCGTGCGGTGATTCCCATCGCCAAACTCTGAAGATCAAATGCTGCAGCAGGCGCGGGGTTGCGCGGTGCTGCGGGTAGGTGTCATACGCTGATGTACCCCCATTCATGGGTACCCCATTCAGGGTTTTGAGTTGTCGGCCGAAATGCGTTTTGCAGGCTCTGCCCGTGCTCCCTGCCAGGCGTCTTGCTGCCAGCAAGGCAACCAGGGCAGTGTGCGTCCAGGTGAGCAGACCTGCAAGGGTTTGATGATGAGTACTGCGTGCATGCTGCCTAATCAACCATTCCTGCCATCGCTCACCCATCAGGCGTCGTGGTGCCGGTCGCCATGTTTTTCATCTGGCCCTCGGGCTGCCAGCCAGGCGTCAGCAGGCACGCTCAGAAAGCGCAGCGTGCGATCCAGAAGCCTGACTGTTGACACGCGGGCGATGGTGAACGTGGACTTTGCCAGCCCCTCCCTGGTGCTGGGTGCAGTGCTCATTGGTTGCGGCGTGCTACTGCTTCAGGTGGGCCGCAGGCAAGCAGTGTGTAGCTGCGCACCCAATGCACGGCGCATCAAGGCATGTGCTGACTGTGCCATGCGGCTCGCGTGCATGCAAGATGCACGTGCCCATGCATGTCTTGACCGGGGTGGGTGACCTGGCTGGCCCACGTCCTGCGCAGATGCGCAACCTGCAGACAAAGGTGTCCCGCGATGCAGACATTGTTGTGGCTGCCATGATCTCAATCGTCGGCTCTACCCTCATCTTCCAAGGCTGGCGCCTCGACCCCCTGCTGCTGCTTTGCCAGGTGCGTGCCGCATGCTGCCCTGCGTGATTGCACAGGAACAGTATTTTGCCATGTAATCCTCTGGTCCAAATGTGCGTCATGCAAGGTGCCGTGCAGAGGGTGGCAGCCCGTGGGCTGCACTGCGACACGTGGTGTAGTACAGCATTCATGGGGACAGTCCAGGCGGTATGGGCTGCTGCTGCTGTTTCGTCATGCGGCAGTAACACAGCTACTTCTACACGCATGTCCATGTGTGCAAACAGCTGCCCACGCCTGCCTACTATTGCAGGCGCTGACCACGTCGGTCGCTGTGTGGTACGGCATCGAGACATTCCGCCTGCGCTCCAAAGAGGAGGAGGCTGCAGAGAGCCTGATGCAGCAGCCCGGCGCGCTGCCCCCTCCCCCCGGGGCGGCTGGCTACGGTATGCCTTACCAGCAAGTGCCAGGGCAGCAGACTCAATATCAGGACATGGGGATGGGTGTACCGCCATACGGCATGAACCCCCAGGGGCAACCCATGAACACGCAACCCATGAACATGCAGCCCATAGCGGGGGCTTACCTACCGCCTGCAAGGGAGCAGTCATACCCATGGGGGTCTCAGCCAGCAGAGGCCGCGGAGCAGCAGCCGATGGACGCAGCATACAGCGGGCGTTGGGGCACTGCCCAGGGCGCGCAAGCGATGGCCGGGCCTAGTGCAGATGCCTACACCCAGAGCTACGACCCAGCAGCCTATGCGCCCATGCAGCAGCAGCCGTTGCAGGCAGCAGTCGGCAGCTATTACTACCCTCCTGCGTCTGCACCCGGGTATGACGTGGTCGCACCAGGGGGCAGTGCGCTGCCTGCGCCCGCTGCCCCTGACGCCTACTATGATCCATCCACGCAGTATGGGGCCGGCACAAGCTATGGCGGCTGGCCAACGCAGCAGCAGGCGCCTATACAGCCAAGCTCAGGGCAGTGGTACGGTGGCGAGGGTCAGGGGCAGCAGGGCTCAGCAGCGGGGGTGGACGGATATGCGGGTGGTGGGCAGCAGGCTGCGTCACAGCAGCCATACTATGGGCAGCAGGCGGCAGGGCCAGGTGGTACACCTGTCGCCCCTGTGCGGCCTGCGCCTGGGAGGCGTCCAGTCAGCACGGAGCCAATCGATGACTGGGAGTGAGACGCACTTGCGACTGGGTGTGCCGTGCCGCCTCCCATGCTCCAACGCTGGAGCATGGGAGGCTCCCAAGCTCCCAAGTGCATGGCCCTCAGCCAACCGCATCGATTGGTGTTGTGGGCATGAGCACGCCGGACCCTGCAGGCATCACTCGGGGTGGATGCTCTGCATGGAGGACTGCACGTGCGGAGCGTGCCGATCGCGCATGGGCGCATGGCTGCAGCTTGTTCCAGGTGGGCGGGCGGCAGCAACTGAGAGGACAGTGGGCTGGTGAGACAGCGCAGCAAGTGCGCAACAGAACACATGCACTTTCTTATGCACGCTGTGCACGAGCGAGATGGTTACTTATGAGGCTGCGCGCATTGCAGAGGGGATTGTGAAGGACTGCCGTTGTAGTGCTGGGGCCGCACATCTCTTGGGCGCCTCCTGTGCGATGCATGTCACAATGGAGGATGGCACTTGGCTGCTGCCAGACTGATGGAGGGGAGCCACACGCTGATGGGTGGACCTTGATCATGGGGCACCACATGTTGGAGACAGGCATGGTGCAGCAGAGATCCAGATGTAACATTTGGCTATTAGCCGCTGGGACCACCCTTGAATCCCTCTGCCTCCTACAGCCCGCATGGCAGTTATGGTCCCCAGCCAAGCAGATGTCCAGTGGCTGCAGATAGACACAGCAGACATGCAGTGCACTGGACCCTCTTCCTGTGCACCGGCTGCGGCGGCTTACATCAACCCGTGTGACAGCTCAGCTGAGCTCCAGAACACAGGTGTGTCGAG
>BDCZ01000211.1:35484-51406 GCA_001662365.1 Chlamydomonas applanata | reverse complement strand
GGGGTGGGGGGGGGGGGGGGGGGGGGTTCAAAGGGAAAGCAGAGGAAGGCGGTGGGCTATCTGCTTGTGCAGGCAGTCCGGGTGGCAGGCCAAGCAACTGCACACCAGCGTGCGATGTGCCTCGCGGCTCCATGCCCAGAACCGCCCCAGACGCTTCATCATCCACCAACCACCGCCCTTCTAAATGAAGATGCTTCACCATCCAATCGGAGATCCAATCGACGACGCCTCACCATCCAATCGAAAGAAGACGCTTCACCATCCATACTCGAAGACGCGTCACCAAACACCTAGCACCGCCCTGCCGAACACCGCCACAACCCTGCGCCACCACGCACCTCGTTGCCGAACCCAAGCGATGCCTGCACGCGTGCCTCCAGCACTTGTCGGTCCAGGTCAATGAAGGCGCCCCCCACGATGAAGAGGATGTCACGCGTGTCGACCTGCGCAGCCCAGGGCCCAGCCGCCGTGTTCGCCAAGGTCAGGGCATATTGATAAGATGCGGGGTTTCAGCGGGGTACAGGTGCACCGGACACCCATGTACCGTACTACATCGATGCCGCATATGCCGCACATGGGCCCATGCACAGGACGGTGAGCTGACAGAGTGCAGTTAAGGGAGGTGAACATACAGCTCACACAGCGCCGGCAACACACGCGCGTGGAGGCTAGAGCTATTGATGCTGGTCCATGCCCCCTCACACGCACCTGGACAAAGTCACCACGCGGGTTCTTGCGGCCGCCGCGCTCAGGCACGTTCACCACAGTACCCTCCAGCATCTTGAGCAGCGCCTGGGGCACACGAGAGAAGGTGGGGGTACAGGAAAGGGTGCGTGGTTGTTTGGGGCGGGAGAAGGATTGACAGGCAAGGCGGCATCGCCTGCCATTTTTGAAGCTGGTCATGAACCAAACTGATGCTGGCCACAGAAATCAACGGAATCACCAAAGCAGGAACAAGACACAATGCCAGCCGCAGGCCCCCCGTCTCCCTGCCACCACCTTCCCCACCTGCTGCACGCCCTCGCCTGATACGTCCCTTGTGATGGTGAAGCCGTCAGAGCCCTTCTTGGCGATCTTGTCAATCTCATCAATGTACACGATGCCCTGTACATCGGCGGTACACCGGCGACACATCAGCGGTACAGCAATACAGTGGCAGAGCAGCAGCACACAATGCAGTGTGCCTGGTGCATGGGGTCGCTGCACCTCTCGCTCCCTGGGCACTTGTGCTGACAAAAGTCTGTGGGGCCCCAAACACCAATCGTGTGCCGCGTAGTACAGAGTCACAACGTCAAGCTTCGTTCTTAGTGGGCTACTCCTGGATGGTGTTGCTGCTCAGTGAAGGTCGTGTGATGAGGCTCCTGCCACAAAATCCTGGCGTCACGGGACCATGCCCAACCTCCTACAGATCTGCAGGTCGTTCATATCCTCGGATCATATCTGGTCTGTGAAAAGATTTGTTCAGTACAGCTGTGGGCTAACTCTCGTTTTGATTTTGTTCCAATAAAATCCCAAAAATGCCAATCCATGCCTTCAATTCTTGTAGCGCTGCCATCTTGCCAGGCCGCTCACCTGCTGGGCAGCATCCACCTGGAAGTTGCAGCTCTGCAGCAGCTTGTAGAGGATGGACTCCACGTCGTCGCCCACGTAGCCGGCCTGCAGTACAGGCAGTACAGGCGGTACGCTGGCGTTGGTGGCGGCGGCTGGTGCAGCAGCGGCGAGGGCGGTGGAAGCCACACATGGCGGACGGTTGGAGGAAGGTGGCGAGAGAGCGGCGGTGTGTTACAGATGCCATATGGGAACACTGCCTATACCACAGCCCCACCATGTACCGCATGCACCGCAGTCCTGCCATGTACTGCCTGTACCGCGGCACCTGCGTCAGCGTCGTGGCGTCCGCCAGTGCGAAAGGCACGTTGACGAGGCGCGCGAGTGTCTTGGCCAGCAGCGTCTTGCCCGAACCTGGTGGTTGTGGGGCCGGGTTCGGAGTGAGCTTGAGGTTGTCAATGCAGTTCTGGGTCTTCTCCGATCCTCGGTTTGCCCCTCGGTTTGCCCTTAACGCCCTAAAAACTAAGGGGTATGAGCCCTAGCCAGCCAGTCTAATCTCCCACACGTAGCCAGCCAAATCTCCTACACATCCACACCTGTAGGCCCCGGCGACACCAGCACCCCGGCATCACCTCAACCTCTGAAGGCATGTCTTGAAAAGCCCCCTTGAGAACCCTTTGCACAAGATGCAACAACCCTTTACCTTGGACGGAGCAAGGGCAGGAACATATATACATATATATATATATATTTATATGTGCGTTCCTCACCCGTGGGTCCCAGCATCACCACGTTGCTCTTGTCCAGCTCCACCGAGTCATCAATGCCAAACACCTCGGCCGCCACATCCTCCGTAGCACTGCCACCGCCGCCCGCCTCGAGGGGTGGAGCCGCGGCTGCCGCGGTGCCCTGCGGCACGCTGCTGCTGTGGTTGTGTGGGGAGTGGTGGTGCACGGGGGCAATACCCAGCCTTGTGGTGGCGCCCGCCCCAGCCACAGCCCCCGCCCCGGCCCCCGGGCCGCGAGCACTTGCTGCCTGAGCTCCGGGGCGGTCGAGATGGGGGTGCGTGTGCCCGCTGCCGCCAATGCCACGGGCCAGGCCCACGCGTGCTGCGATTGGCGGCGGCTGCTCTTGGGCGTGCCCCTTGGAGGGGATGTCCTGGGTGGGAGCCTCGTGCGCCATCACGTCCATGAACGAGTTGAACTGCGATGCGCGTTTGACGGGGTGGAATGAGACTTGGGTTTGGGGTCCAAGTCAAGGGAAAGCTAAAGTTGAGGGCAAGCAACGGGGCCTGAATGCAGGACAGTGCTGAAGACGGAGTACTAGAAGTAGCAGCCAGGACATGGGCCTGCCACCACCACCCATTGCAGGTACATACTTACTGTCAAGCTGACTGCCACAACTTCACGTTTCAAGTGCAACAGTGTTCTGTCTAGAAATGACTGGGCAGTACCTGGGAGTGAGGCTCATTGGGGGGTGCGGGGGTGCCGTACTGCGGGTAGTGCCCACGTGCTACCTCCACGTGCACCTGCGCAGTACAACCACCACCGTGATCTCAACCGCACTACAACACTGTACGGCACACAGGGCTCCTGCGCTCCATGCATGGATTCAGAGCAAGCAGTACAATGCAGCGGTACAGTCTGGTGAAGTCTGGTAATTCTGGTACAGTCTGGGTGCGGCCCCAGTTGAGGAGGCCCCTCAGACCACCCAGCCACCACCCAGCCACCAGCGGTCCCTAGGTCACCAACCTCAGACACAACCCACATCATGAACCAGGCCAGGGGACCCTTCAAAGTTCCACTGCCCTGACCCAAGCAACAAACAATGCCCTGACCCGACCGCTTGCATGGGAGTCCAATGCCTTGACCCAGACACTAAACCAGGAACACCGCGCGACCCACAACCAGGGACCCCGGCAATCACTAGGTGTGCAGCACAACCCAGGGCACAACCCTGGTAACAACCCAGGCCACAACCAAATCTACACAGCTGCAGCTCTACACAGCTGCATATCTTGGGGCTGCCCCACCTCGCCGTGCGGGCTGCTGCCGTGGCCGAGGTGCAGGTGGCTGGCAGCGGCCGCGTGCGCTTTGGCCACCTCCAGCTTCCGGCGCTGCATGGGGTGGGCACATGGGGATGCAGAGTGAGCGCCAGTCGACGGCCGATGTGAAAGGCAGGAGCAGGGCGAAGCTGCAGCAGCAGCTTGCAAGCTCAATGTAGCAGTTGCTATACCACGCCCTCGTTGCAAACGAGTTGGTTTGTCACAGGTTTGTGTTTGCTTGCACAGCGCGCCCACACTGTCCACAGAGGGGCAAGTTTCAGCACCACGAGGCTACATTTGCACAGCAGGAGGGGGCCGACTGTGTGGGGCACACCTGCATCAGCCGCTTGTAGTGGTTGTGCGTCGCGACCGCCAGCACCTTCTTGGCATGTGGCTGCCCCACCACAAACTGGTCCAGGGCAGCGACCTGCACATGGTAGGTGGTTGGGTCCAAGTCAGTTACTTTTCCTGTCTTTGGGTGCGTCGTTTCATCCTTTGCTGGTGGCGGTTACTAGCCTGATGCTCCTGCCGCTGGGTTCCCTGCGCTTCGTTGAGGGTTTCGTAGCACCGTAATCTGTAACAGCCGAGTCTGCTCACGCAGCTAGTGAGGCACACCACCTGTGAGGCACCTGCTCCTGAGCCAGCCTGGGTTACACCCTGAACGTGCCCTTCCCTTCCAGCAGTCCCTGCGTCCTTCCCTTTCAACTGCCTCCGTGTGTTCTGGACCCTTCCTTTTCAGCTGCTTTTCTTTTCTCACCATCTCGCGCGGTGTGGGCACGCGTGTGATGCCCCAATTGTGGCTCGCGCTCGTTGTATTGGTTGTGTGGCCGCCAAACTGTGGCGAAGGAATGCACAGCAATGCATACAGGCCAATCTATGCAAGCGCGTGGGTCCGTGTGTTATGTGCGTGTGGTCTGGGATGGTGGTGGAATGCGGCATTTCTCATGCACGCATGGGCACTGGTGCTGCGACAGCTGCATGCTGAAGAACAGGGCACACGCTTAGTCTGTACGTGCATCACCGCAGAGTGGGCTGCGTAAGCAGCAGCTCTATGCAGGGAGGTGCGTGCAGGGCTTAAGTGCAGGTGCATGGGGAAGACAGCTGTGAGTCAAAGTAGAGCTCGGGATGCACACCACCCGTACCTGAGGCACAGCCTCCAGGGTCTGTTGGTTCTGAACTGCGTGATGCAGCCCGGTGGGATGGTAGCGGTGGCTGAAGTCGGCCATAGTGCTCATCAGCCGCGCCAAATTGAGCGCCTGCAGGCGAGTAGATACCAAGGGCAGATATGAAATCCGCATTCTCCGACAGCATGACTTGACCTCTGGCCAAGCAAAGGCATGCTGCTCAGCGACCAGGCGAACACGTCTGTGCTGGATCAAGCACTCGCATGTCGTCATGCAAGGACCTGAGTCGTGAGCGATGCACGGCCCATGGTAGCAATACAGGCAGATGGCCTCTACCAGAACATAAGCACTTGCACCTCGAGCCCCAGTGATGGGACCACTGAAGGTACACAAGCTCACCTCAGGGCGCCCCCTGCATGAGGCCACGATCATCGCAGCACTTGTCGATATCCCCAGCATGGTAGCAACTTGAAAAACCCTAGCACCTCCTAATAGGTGGCTCCAAGCACCACCAGCGTCCCACCAAGCGCTGCGGCAGGTTTGGCGCAAGAAAGAGCGCAAAGACAAAGCGCCATCAGCCGAAGAGTGACAATGGAAATGATTTTTATGAGATATTTGGTGTGTATTCGGCCAGTAAATGCGCAGTGACCCACGAAATGTCCATTTGCATGCTGTAGCACCCCTTGACCCATGTGTGCATGTGCATCAGGCCATATGCCGGCAGCCCTGCAGGTTCAGGAGCAGCGCCAGCTTCAATGTGATCCAAGAACCTACTTCCAAGGCCTACCACTCACACTGGAGCAGGATGAAGCACGTGGGAGGTACCTGGTGGCGGCCCGGGACATTGCACAGGGCGAGGTGAGCTCCACACGAGCACACGTGCCACATGGCTGCGCCCTGCAGGCTTGCATGGCAACGGTGCCGTCGCCATGTCCACTGCTACGCCTTCTCATTCTCTTAGCGGCCTCCTGCATGTGCTCATGCGCGCCGGACAGAGCGGTTGCACTGCATGCCCACTCTGGAACGCGCAGTTCTAACCACCTGGGCCTCCACGCATCTGCACCATGGGCCCGTGCCACAGGTCGTGCTCGCGTGCCCTCCCTTCCTGACTGTGCTGCTGCGCTCGCACCGCAAGCGCGTGTGCGCCGCCTGCCTGCGCGGCAGCGTCGCCGGGCGGCTGACCCTCTCATGCGCAGGCTGTGGGATCGCCCACTACTGCAGCCCCACGTGCCACGCGGCACATGCAGCAGGGGCGGCCCTCCCAAGGTCGGATGTGATTGATGCAGGGCCAGAGCCAAGGACAGCCGTCCCAGTGGCTGAGGCGGAGCCTGATGCAGCACCAGGGCCACAAGGACCAGGTGCAGCGCCAGGGGGAACCTCAGGAGGACCAGCGACATCAAAAAGTATGCAGGCGGATGAGGCTGCGTGCGGTGCTTTACAGCAGGCTGCGGCTGTGCAGTGGGCTGTGGCACCCGTTCCTCACGCGCTGGTGTGTGGCGTGCTGCGCCGCTTCTCAGGTAGCTTCAAGGTGGGTGTCACAGTGTGCATGCAATGCAATGCTGCCTGCATGGTTGATGATGGGAGTGCGCCTGCGATGGGTGTGCATGAACCCTCGTGGATGTGCATGGGCTCTTGCGGATGTGCATGGGCTCTTGCAGATGTGCATGGGCTCTTGCGGATGTGCATGCTATAATGGCCACGTGGCTGAACGTCCTATGCTATGTGGGGTGCACCTGTCGAAGGGCGGTGCAGGCAAAAACCTGTGCACTCGCTGCAGCAGGCATGGGCACGCGACAAGTTGATCTGCCCTGCGCCACCGAGCGGCTGCGCAACCTGCTGCTGTGCTTCTGCGCTTCTACTGATTTATAACGATTTCCTGGACACGCCCTGAACCTGAGCCTTGTGCTCCATGCACACCATGCTCTTGCATGCAGTTTGATGCCGACATGGAGGCCATTCTGATCATGTGCCTGGAGGCACTGGCACGCGATCACCTGGCGCAGGCGCAGCAGCGGAGTCAGCAACAGCAGCAGCAACAGCAGCAGCAACAGCAGGAGCAGCAGCAGCAGCAACAGCAACAGCAGCAAAGCCAGGAGCCGGAACACAGCCAGCAACTGCAGGGTGGGGCAGCAGTCAGCAGCCAAAAGCGGGAGAGGTGCCAAGTCATCGATGGCCCATCAGAGCTTGGCCCAAGTGCAGCAGTCCTTGCGGCTGGGAGCATGGCAGGAGGTGGGCAGGCCGTGGCCACCAGCAACAGCACCAGGTCATTGGGCATGGCTGACTTCCTGAATCTCCAGTCTCACATGGATGAGCTGCAAGGGCCTGACCGGCAGGACTGGGCTAAGGGCGCGCGGCTGCTGCTGGTGGCGATGCAGAAAGACGGTAGGTGGGTGGTTGAGGGGCGCTGGAGCAGACGGGGCAAGGTCTGTGTTAGCCACAGCCACACAATCGCTCAATAGGACCTGCAGAGATGCACTGAGCGGATGTCAACGTGTGTGTGCTGCGAATGGTGCTGTGCACCCTGAGCTCTTTTATTTAAGAAGTGAGAGTCTCCGTTGGCTGGGGACGCCCCTCAGCTTGGGCCCCAGCTAGCCCTCGAACATGACCCTCAGCTTGACCAGCAGCTTCCTCAGCAGACATCACCCACAGCCTTGCGTGCGACTGACTGGCCGGATGTGTGACCGGCCGACCGGATCACTGTCCGTCTGATCGGCATGCTGTCTGCCTGTTTATCTGCCTGCTTGTCTGCCTGTCGGTCTCTATCTCAATAGAATGACCGTTTGACTAATTGACCGCAGGCTGGCCGGGGCCCCTACCCTCAGAAGGGGAGCTGCTGCACATGTGCGGCCGCATCCTCTCCAACAACTTTGGGGTGTGGGCGGGGCAGACACTTTTGCCAACAACTGTGGCCCTCACAGCCTGCGGCCCGCCTGCAACCTCCGCCAGCCACCAGCAACCAACAGAAGCAACGAGCCGTGGGCAGGGACAAGAGGGGCAAGCAGGGTGTGGGCGAATGACAGAGGAGCAACCGGCGTGTGGGGTCGGGAGAGAGGCCCAGGGACCTGATGGTGTGGGCAGTGAGGAGGGGGTTGTAGCAGGAGTAGCAGCTGTCTCGCTGGGGCCACTCGAGCAGCCAGGGGCAGCAGGCGCTGCACAGGAACAGCAGGCGCGATCAGTTGCGACAGCCGAGCCAGAGACTTGCTTGGACCCCTCGCCACCCAGCAGGGGTGCAGCTGGGGTCAGGGAGGATACGAATGGGCCAGGCCATCGCGGGTCCAGCGCGATGGTGGGCCGTCAGCTGTACATCTCCGCCTCCTACTTCAACCACTCTTGCAGGTAGGGCGCCTCAATAGCACCCAGAAGCATGTTGCCTTGCTCACTTGCAGCGACTGCATGGGCTCAACACATTGCTGTTTTGCAGGAAGTTGTACTCACGCATCACAGTACACTCACGCAGTACACATCACAATACACTCAGAGGGTATGTGTGCTGTGTTGCAAACAGAATGAAATCACCAGGAACACCAAGGCTGCATGGATCCTGCCACGGTTGTGCGTTGCCCGTGCAGCCCAAACTGCGTAGTCCAGCCGTCGGGCGCGTGGGCGGTGGTGCGTGCAGCGGACCACATCCCTGCAGGGGCTGAGGCATGCATCAGCTACATCGATGTGGATGTGCCTGTGAGCGCACGACGGGCAGAGCTGCGGCGATGCTTCTTCTTCACCTGTGGCTGCAGCAGGTGACTGCTCTTGGGTGAATTGGGGGAAGATGAGCGGCCCCAACTCACCAGATCGCCTGCGCAGCCAAACGGCATGGCAGCGTTGGTACTATCAAATTTAATAAGACGTCGTTTCATGACGGCATTTTGGGCTGTGATGGTTGGTACGGGTGGGTTCCTGAGGAGGGCCTTGTCATGGGGTCCATTGAGGTTTTCATGCATTGTCATGTGATTGTGGCCCATGCTCAATTGTTCATGGTTGGTTACTGGTCATTCTGCTGTGCATCATGTTTGTACCGTGTACCGCCATGTACCGCCGTGTACCGCATGAATGCAGGTGCCAAGCCGGGGAGGGTGCGGCACACGCGCCATGGGCGCAGCCTGGCCGTCGGCAGGCGCAGTACAAGCCCAGCAGTACAGCAGTACACGCACGGGAGCGGAACAAGGGCGGTGGGCATAAGGGTGGGGGAGTGAGCCGGAGGCAGCCCAAGGCACAGAAGAGGTGATGCAAAACATAATGGAGGCAGGTGGATAGTTTTAGATTGGAGGCAGCATCAACTGTGAAAGAAATGCCAAGTGAAACCAGAGGTGGAGCGCCGCCTTGATATTCTTGTTTTCAGCGTTATTGATGGTGCAGAGTATACCCCTGCATTTTTCGAGACACATACTCCGATGATTGAGCGCGTGCCGCATGCTGCACATGCGTGGTATGTATGGCATCAGCTGCTTGCGATAGGCAACTCTGTGAGTGTTACAACAGTTGCTTGCTTGACAGAACTGGACTCGATTCAAAGGGGGCCAGTCTTAGACCCACAGCAGCAAAAAGCAGCAGATGCCTCAGCATCACATCTCGAGCAAATGAAGACCTCTTCACAAGACCAAACAAACACCGGACTGTCCCCATGCAGAGTACAACGGACGGTCAAATGGGCACATCCCATGCCATGAAGCTGCCTAGCCCAGCAACATGGGGATACATGTTGGTACTCCAAACCTGTGCTGCCAAATTCAAAGTCTCCACACTGCGCAGCACAACGGCTATGCATCTCACCAATCATCAAGCACCAGCAGGACAAAACAAGCAGCAAGAGCAGGAAGAAAAGCAAAAGAGGGCCAGGATGAACAGGACGGAAGGCAAGAAGCCATGCCAGGCCCCTTTGGCTGTGTCGCTTGGCCAGGCCTATGCTTCCCCATGGTCCTGTGCTTCACTGGACTTTTCACAGGAACTGGGACAGCCAAGGGCACTCAGTCACCCCACCCGGCAGCACAACCACTGGTACGACCATCACACGTATGCCTGCGTGCTCCGCTGCGGCCTGAGGCCCCGTGCCTGGCCAGCAGCCAGCCGCAGAACCAGTCGCAGGGCCGCATGCCGCTCGACGGCTGCACCCTGCACCAGCCCCAGGTGCTGCGGCACCTGCCTGACCACACTGTGGCTGGGGCCCTTGGGGTGTATTCCTAGGGCCACAGCCCAGGCCACAGCCCCCCCATGGACCACATCCACCCCAAGGGCCGCCTCCCCTGCCATATGCCCATGAGCCTCCACGGCCGCCGCACCACATGCCACCACGTGCCCAAGGGCCGCCACGGCCCCCGCAGCCCCACCTGCCCCCTCCAGCTGCAGCGGCACCGCCTGCGCCTGGGGCGGCTGCACCAC
Organism: Chlamydomonas applanata; assembly: GCA_001662365.1. NCBI lineage: Eukaryota > Viridiplantae > Chlorophyta > Chlorophyceae > Chlamydomonadales > Chlamydomonadaceae > Chlamydomonas > Chlamydomonas applanata. Next base: position 41,317 of record BDCZ01000211.1, on the reverse strand, counting down.
CACCACCCGCACAACCGTCCCCTGCTGCCGGCTGCGCACCACCAGCAGGGCCATCACCCGCTGCACCTGCAGCATTACCAGCTGCAGCTCCACCGCCACCGCCTCCACCATCCCCACCAGAGGGCCCCCCACCCCGGGGGGGCTGCATCATGGCTGCTGCAGCCTCCTGCAACAGCCCCATGATCTGGTGCATGGCGCGCATGTGCAGACCGGGATGGCCGGCCCCCAGCCCAGCCCCTGCAACCAGCTCCCTGATCAGCTGCTGTACCGCCTCCAGCCCAGGGGCCCCCTCAGCTGCCGCAGCAGCAGCAGCAGCTGCCGCTGCTGCTGACGTTGTGCCTGTGCCTGCGCCTGTGCCGCCGGCCTCGCCTCCTGCAACCCCCTCGGGCGCCCCGGCACCCGCCGCAGCTGCCTCTGCTGCCGCCTCCGCTGCTGCCTCTGCCGCGGCAGACGTGGAGGGGGCGCCTTCAGCCGCCATGGGGTCGTCCACCATCGTCCACCCGGCAGGCGGGGGCACGCCACCACTGCCACCGCTGCCAGCTGCCGCCGCGCCACCGCCACCGCCACTGCCCAGGAGCAGCTCACCCAGGGGGCCACTCAGCCAGGCCTGAGCCTGGCCCACCACCTCGTCCTGCAGGCAAGTGCAGTACGTTGCAGTGCAGTGCGTTGCAGTGCAGTGCGTTGCAGTGCAGTGCAGTACGGTGCAGTGCAGGTACGGGTAGGTAACCAGTTTCCAGTACAGTGCGCAGTCAAGTGCGAGCGCAGCGTGACACGACACAAGACACACACGCGCTCAGTGCTGTGCAGTACCTTGCAGTGCAGAGCGTTGCAGTGCAGTGCGATACAGTAACAAGAAGAAACCGACATGGCCAGCGGCTATCAAGCAGTACCAAGCAGTACAACACCACGCACCGGAAGCGTGCCCCCTGTGAGCAGCGCTGCTAGGTCAGACGCAAAGTGGGTGCAGTTGTTGTACAGCAGGTTGTACTGCTCGGGGCGGTACTTGTTTGCAGTTAGCTCTGTGATGAGGGCGTGGCGAGTGGAGGGCGGTACGCCGGTACGCCTGCAGCACAGCCGGTCACCACAAGGGGTGGGTTTGCAGGTCCACAAATGATTGGTTACGCGGTCACAAAGTTCACTGCTGCTCTGATGTGAGGGGGAAACAGAAGCGGGGGAGGGGCAATTAGGGAATTCAGGAGTGACCTGGGTAACAGACTAAAAAACGCTGACCAGGAAGGCTCTGCTGCAAGGGTCTGGAGCATCCCGGAAACATCCCGGAAACATGCTGGAACCATCCTGAAAGCAATGCAAGGTGTGGCTGGGGCAGACTGCTTGTGCTGTATCAAAGACGACAGCCGTCTGACAGCCTGGAGTGATGCTGACGGTCACTCGCCCGAGAGGGATCACACGTGTGGGGGTGCCGAGTCGGGGGTTGGATCCGGCTTGGTAGCCTGCAAGAGTTGGATGAAGACAGCAGCAGCACGGCTCAGGGTCAGTCACGAACCATCCCCTCCCAGCTTAATATAACAGCCACTCCTCCGCTAGCAGGCATCTCAATCCAGCGGCAGGCGTTGATCAGGGACCGCTGCAGCTCCATTACTGAGAGGCGGGTGGGAACGGGATACGTTTGGGGGCTGCGTGCTGAGACCTGACAGTCTTGGCCACCTTTTACACAGCTCACTCAAAACCGAGCCCCCCACGGCACTCTCAGTGCATGGCACTACAGCCGTACAGGTCCTACTTGGTTGTACTCACGGTGGAGGGGAGGTCCGTAGCTCCACTCTTCCTCCCCCACCGCCAGCCCCACGTGCCACAGGCCTTCGACCTGCAGCAGTACAGTCATCATACGGGGCGGGGAGGGGCAGAGGATCAGCAGAGGGCGGGGATGAGGAGAGGGCAGGGCCATGAGGAGAGGCCGGTTGATCTGGCTGAGTCAGCAGTGCGGTAACCAGCGGATGCGCGTGCACAAAACACATCCCATCCAGCTGGAGGATCAGGCATTCAACAGGGGGTACTGCTGGCATCATCAAGAGTACCCACGCAGCTGGGCATATATCCTACCGCGGCATGACATCATGCAAGCCCACTTCAACAGCTTTCTCACCTGTTGGCCCAGCAGGATGGGCGAGAGGCCGGCTGCGAGCCCCCACGAGATGTCGTAGAGGTGCAGCCGCACCTCCTCCCCTTCTTGCCCAGCTCTTCCTGCGTCTCCGCCTTCGCTGCCAGACTCGGCTCCGTGTATTCCACCATCCATGCGGCAAATGAGTAACGAGAGGGCCTTTTCTTAGGTTGTGGCATTGTCTTTGACGAAGACCGGGTTATATACCAGTGGCGTGCCCTCTCGTGAAGCCAGGCTCCACGTTGTCATCGGCCTTCTCGAGAAGCCACAACCCTCTCGTGAAGGTGGACTCCAGAAGCGCCGATGGAATCACAGCATCTGCATTACTAGGAGCGCTGCGCTGAAGTAGATCGCAATGTGTACTGCTTTCAAGCTTGCAAGCTGGGGCCACAGGCGGGCGCTGCTGTGGCACACCTGCAGCCAGAGGGATTTAAACTTTTGGGCACTGACCAGGTAATGCTGTGCTCTGCAATATGTGTGTGCAGGTTGCCCGCATGGTCCCGCCCTGATGTGATCGCAGTGCTTCGCATGGTTGCTGCATGCCTGCGGTGTATGTCTGCTCCTGATCATGCCAGATGCACATCATGCCAAGTGCCTCCCACACATGCTTGTGCAGGCGGCTGTCATCAGCCCCAGCAGCCCCCAGTGGCAGTGGCAGCAGTGAGGTATCAGGGCAGCAGCAGCAGTCGCCAGAGGATGATGATGCAATCGTGCTGGGCACCCACCCACACTACGTGAACCCAAAGCTACGCGTGCAGCCACTCCTGGGTGCGTGCATGCATGCATGCATGCATGCATGCATGCATGATGCGTGCGTGCAGCATGGTTTACAGAGCAAATGGCTCCTGCGAGCCGGTTTGAGACGTCTTGGTACATTATGGCATCACTCGATCAGTGTTATGTGTCAACACTTATCAGACATGCATGTCTGCATGCATGCATGCCCTGCTCAAGGTGCATCGCACGTGTTTGTGCATGCAGCATGACCGTGCGGTCCTGCATGCGGGGAAGGAGCCCCCATGCAGGGCTCATCGCAATCACATCGCATGGCATGGCCTCCATGCAGACGGCGTGCATGCATTCGTGCGACCATGTGTGCATGCAGGGCGTGGGCGCGGCATCATCGCTACAGAGCCCTTATCTGCTGGAGACTTGGTCATGTGTGCCCAACCTCTTGCATGTGTGCTAGGACCCCGGGATGAGATGCCAGACCCTTCAGATCTGATGGGGCCCCTGCGGCAACTCAGAGATTTCGCGAGCTCAAACAACACAGCCAGCAGTACAGTAGGTGCAGCAGCAGCGCCGCCAGTGCAAGGCAGTATGTGGCCACCTGGATCCAGCACTAACAGTAGCATCGGCCCGGGACAGGTCCACACCACGGGAGCACCCCCTGGGCTTGTGCGCGCATGGCTGACAGCCATGTACAAGGGGGTCAATGCTGCAGGCCAGAAGTCTACTGGGGCGGTCCCCTTGACCATTGATGTCATCAACCAACTTCTGCATGCGCCCATGGAGGGCCCCGCCGCTGCAGCCACAGTTGCGGCAGTACAGTGCAGTACCATAGGCGGTACGGTCACAGCCATCGCGGATGGCGAGCTGGAGGCACTCGTGGCCCACACAGCTTTTGGGGACGCATTTGAGGACCTGCCCATCGTGGACTGTCGTACTGCCGCTACTGCCACTACTGCCACTACTGCAGGGGTAAGCGGGGCCGCAGTAGCAGCCAAGCCCGAGGAAGACACCGTGAGCGCCGACAGCAATGGCAGCGAGGGCGGTGGCGGCAGTAGCGGCAGTAGCAGCAGTGGGACATCCCATGTGGGTGTGTGGCCACACTTCTCACTCCTGAACCACTCGTGCCTGCCTGTGTGTGTGCACTACGTGACGGGGTCAGCGATGGTCGTACGTGCGGCACGGGACATAGCAGCAGGAGAGGAACTCACGATTTCATATCTAGGGCGAGAGGAGTTCTCGCCTGCACCACTGCGTCGCAAGCTGCTGCAGGAGCGGTGCGTGTAGGGGCGCAGGGCTGCCTACCTCCAGGTACTGCGGTTTGCATGAAGCAGCTACTGTATGCAGACACCTCTGTGCAATGCCTGGGACTCTGCGTCGTTCTTGTTTCAAACGTAGCTGATATGTCCATCAGACAGCAGGTCAACCTGCTCTCTAATGTTTGCATCGTGGGCCTGGCTCTGCTGCCCCAGGTACGGCTTCACCTGCAGCTGCCCTCGCTGCACACTTGAGGGGCTGCTGGACGGCCCCACCACGCGCCTGCTGGCTGACCTGCACTCCGAAACCACGCTGAGGCTGTCACCTGTGTTGACTAATGCCGCCACCGCGGGCGACTATGGCGCTCTGTCCAAGGTGTGTACCGCCTGCTGAGCCACGTGCAGTACAGCTTGTACCGCAGGATGTGCAGCTTGTACCGTGCACTGCTTTCCGTAACTGGAAATACTCCAGCGCTTTATGAGCACAGCGTTCCGGGGGGTGGGGAGGGGAGCGAGTGGGGCGCTGTGCTCGGTGAATCTATGTGTGTACTGCAAGTGCAAGTATGTCTTGTACGTATGATTCTTATACTACAGGCCGGCTTTAAGTAACTGGGCGGCCTCTCTCTCCCAACGTTTCTATGCCTTGCCTGCCCGTGCACCACACCCTGCGCGCACTGCACAGCTGAATGACGAGCTCGTGGGGTGGTCCCACAAGCTACATGCCGCGTTGGAGGCCTTCCTTGCACAAGCCACAGGCATGCAGCCGCTGCCGGCATCCACGACCACACCCCCCACAACTCCAGCACCCATAGCGCCAACGCCAGAGGTCCTGCCTACACCCACCTCGTCAACGTCAACAGCCCAGCCATCCATAACCCAGCTGTCAGGAGGATTGCCCAGCCAGCCACTAACGCTGGGTCAGGTGGTGGCTGCTGAGGCTTTGGATGGTAGTGCCGCATCTCAAGAGGCAGCTGGCCAGAAGCTGCAGGAGCTGGTGGTGTCTCTGGGGGGCCCTGAGACAGCAGTACTGTGTGTGGAGGCAGCTGTGTATGGCTTCCTGGAGCTGCTGCAGCAGCACGCGCAGCTGATGGCGGGGTATGAGGAGGCAGGGGCCTTGGAGGCAGCTGGTGAGGGGGCTGGTGAGGGGGCAGGGAGTGTGCGGGGCGGACAGGGAGCAGAGGGTGGGGACCCCCTGGCCGCGCTGCAGCTGTGCATGCAGGTGCTGCATGCCACCAGCCGCGGCTCCGAGCTGCATGTGTTCCAGGTGCGCATGCCTTGTAGGCTTGCAGCATAGGCAAGCTTGAGGGAGTATCTTCAGCATCAAGCGCTGTCTGTAGCCAGTACGTTTAGTGTGTACTATGGAGTGAGGATCGTGAATAGATGCTACCTAGTAGCTGTTGCGGAATATGGGCGGTCCCTATGAGCTTAGCCTTCGGCCCCCCCCACAAACACACACCCATTGCTTGCTGGGTTCTTGAAATGTCCTGTGCACGGTGCTGGGTATCTCATCGATACGCTCATCTACACTCCTCTGGTTGCCTATCTTGGCACTGTCACAATGTCCACCACAGGCTGCCCGGCTGCTGGACCTCGCGCTCGCTGATGCGGGCACGCAGCTGCTGGGGCCAGACGCGGCGGCTGGTGCCGCAGGTGCCGCGGAGGAGGCACTGGTCGCGCGGTACGGCCACTGCTCACAGGTGAGTGTACTGCCGCTGGTCAAGGATAAGTG
>BDCZ01000211.1:13131-34722 GCA_001662365.1 Chlamydomonas applanata | reverse complement strand
AGAGAGGGAGAGAGAGAAAGGGAGGTGTGAGAGAGAGAGAGAGAGAGGGGGGGGGGAGAGAGAGAGATGTACAATGGGAGGGAGGGGTTGCACAGCATGCTTCATCCTTGAACCCCCAACCCACCCCTCATACCCTCATCCGCACAGAAGCAAACCTGAGAACGACTCGGTGGTGTGATGCGTCCCGTGCTCTCAGGAGATGATGGGCCGACTGGCACGTGCAGCTGCAGCACGCAGCCACGAGTTCATAGTGTAACCGGGTGCAAGCCGTCGACAAGAGAGGGGCTCGGAGCGAGGACAGGGAATGCAGAGGGAGTGCAAGGTGTCAGGCAGGCACAGGCAGTGGTGGTTGGGCTGCTCCTGCATGAGTGGCTGAACATGGCATCGATGAGCTGGTTAGGAGTGAGGCAGAGAGTGGCTCACACGCGGTCACGGTAGCATGTAAATGAGACTTGACCTGGGCTTTTTGCAGCTGGGCTCAGCGCGGCAAGTGCAGCTGGCTGAATAGTGGGAGGCTCTGAAGATGCAACGTGCAAGCACCACCCGGACAGGGGATGAGATGAGCTGCCACAGGACACGTGTATTGGAAGCTCAAGCACACTTTACAGCATCCCGTAGTGTACATCTGGGCCATATCAGAGCAGAAGAAGTCTCCTAATGCTGCGTCCATAAGTCTGGCCACACATAAAATAAGGATACGGCCGACCTTGGGTTGCGTTTCAAACTTTTGCATTAAGGCCCTTCAATCTTATGCATTATGCCCCCCACACCAGCACAGCATGTAACAGAGGTACGCCAGTGCTGCATCCTGCCACGGCAGTCACAGCCACAGCTTGGTGCTGCCTACAACTCATCCGCCACCAGGTATTGGTACAGCTCACGCCCATACAGCCCTCACAGGCCATCACGCCCCAGCTCTGCCCCCTCCCGCAACCGTCTGTGCCCTGCGGCCCGCCGCAGCGCGGCGCGCGCTGGCAGCGGCGCCCCGCCCTGCTCCTGTGCTCGCGCGCGCAGATCCAGCAATGGGAGGTCTGCGGCCAGCCGCAAGGCCAGAGGCTGGCCTTGCCGCACAGCCACCGTCTTCCGCCACATCATGAGTCGCACGTTGCGCTTGTGGCGCGCGTGCAGGGCGCGCAGTGCGCGCAGCCGTGAATGCACGCCGCGGCGCGCGCGTGTGTCCAAGCTGGCGCTGCGCACCTCCACCTCGTCCTGGAGTGCCTGTTGTGTAGCAGCAGGGCACAAGGTGCAGGGGTTCAGGTGCAGGATGCGTGTTCAGGGGCAAGGGTTCGGGGGTGGGGCATCGAGCATTGGGTGAACGGCGCAACGTTAGGCCCAGGGCAGAGGCATGACAAAGGCAGTACATACGAGGGGGCGATGATACCGCCGCATACCGCCTTCATATACAAAAAATAATAATAATAACACGGCGTGCCTTATAATATATAATATAATGAAATTTGTAATCAATAACAGCCCCTTCACCGAGCTTACTTGAACCCCACCATCACAGTCCCAGGACCACCGCCTTGTGTCATCTACGAACCACCCATCCGGCTCACCCCCAAAAGCATCCACCCCGTACTGCCTTGCATCACGCACCCCATACCCCGCCTCATGCAGCCACCCGAGTCACCCACCCTGTACTGCGCCGTGAACAGCGCGTGCCGCGCCCAGGTGGTCGCGTGCACCAGCGCAGTGAAGCCAGGCAGGGACATGGCCGGCACAGCTGGGCCCGCCACGCGCCAGAACGCAATCATCCACCTCCGCGTACACCAGCTGCGATCGCCCCCGAGCTCTGCAAGGCCCCACAGGGCCATGGGGAGGTCTATGGGGGACAGAGAGGCCAAGCGCCGTCTGACCTCCCCAGCCAGCGTTGACACAAAGGGCGGTGGGTAGGCAGAGGCGCCGGGGCCGGACTCGCGTACCTCCATGCGACGCAGCCTGCGTGCACCCACATCCAACGCACACGTGGGTGTGTGGATTGCATGCACCTGTGTGTGACATGCCTGGCTGTAATGTGTGACAAGTGGCTATGAGATGCACGACTTGCACGTATCCCAGCTTGAGGCACTTCTGAGCAGCGCACGGGGCCGGCTGGTGTGCTGGGCAACACTGAGTGATATCACCATTCACGACCGTCATACACCGATCAACTCTGCAGAGACACGGAACCCAGCGCCGTCCACACGGCATCGTTGCAACTGGGACACTACCCCAATGCCCGCAGGGCCCGGGACGCACCGCGCAAGCGCCCACAGCACGTTGCACAGCCCTGCATTTGTGAAGCGACCCATGTGCTGCGCGACGGCTGACAGCAGCACGGCACGCAGCCGGGGCGGTGGCCGCACACGCATGAGCGGCAGAGACCATACCAAGTTGCTCAGGGCCCACGGCTCCACAGCACCTGCGTGCACGCATCCCACCACAACAGAAGCCGCCGATTTGGACGGTTCTAAAGGTGAATCTTGTATCGTGAGGTTTGCGCAGGCGCTCCTCACACCCACATCCATTTGCTCTCAACTGTAGTGCGGCAGGCACTCCTTGCGCTGCCCAGATGTGACCCGCGATGGTGCGCAGGCACCAAAAACCACCCACACTTGTTTCGTTCCCTGCAAACCACACTGCCAGCTAAAAGACTGCCACCCACACCACAGGGCCTCAGCAAGTGTCCCATCCCATGCCCATGGCAGGCCGGCAGAGGAAGCTCGCCATTCGGAGCTTAAATGACCATGCACGCCGGGGCCGCGCACAGCACAAAGCAGCCACCCCACACGCACCTTCGGCGAGCAGCTCGCCCGCGCGCCCCACCAGCACCTCTTTCACATCATCATCCGGCACGTAGCCGCAGCTCACTAGCCTGTGGGACCAGGGCAGGATGCAGAAAGAAAGACTCATGGACAGAGAGGCTCATAGACCAGAGAGACTCGTAGACGGAGGTGACTGTACGCAGAAAGAGTCACGGACCAGAGAGCAGCAACACATGAAAAGTGCAGGGTATACTGGGGCTCATGATTTATTGATGATTTGTGAGGTTACTACTGAGATACTGAGATACTGTGAGATACTGAGACACTGAGATACTATGAGATACTGAGAGTACCACTGAGTAACGCGGTTATAAGAGCACGCCACAAGCAGCAAGTAGCACCCATTGCACCCAAGCTGCAGCATGGCCACACACCCCACTCCCCCACTCACCCCCACCCCAACCGCCCATGCATGATCACGGAGAGAGATCAAGATCTACAGGAGCGTACAGAATCTACAAATCCCGCAGCTAGCAGCCCACGCGCACCCGTGCAGTAGCGTGGCCAGCTCATGGCCGCCCGCCTCCCCCGCTCGCTCAGCCGCCTCCACCGCCACCAGGGCTAACCACCCATGAGGTGGCTGCACGCCTAGCTGGGCCATGGACCAGGGCAGTAGGGCCAGGTGGCCCAGGGACACTCCACTCAGCCGGCCCCCGGTGAACCTGAGGTTGAAAGTGGTTACCAGATGGTGGTGGCGATACCAGTCAGACATGGCAGTTGAAGGGACCAGACATGACCCCAAGTTCATGATGGAATGAACCCGGGCTCAAAGAGCTGAACTTCGGTTCAGGCTCCGCCCCATATGTCGATATGTGTACTGCTGTTTCGCGCTTTGTGGCTGCACCCTTGCAGACAGGCCCCTTTGCCTTCCCCTGCGCCCACTGGATCCCACTCCCACCTGCAGATGTGTGAGAGCAGTACGTCGCCGGGGCGGTACCGCAGCCGCGCGCACGCGTACAGGAAGAGGCATGCCTCATCAGGCTTGAAGCGCGGCAGCAGGTGTGACACCTCCATCATACGTGTGACCATCCACTCTGATGACGGCTGCATCTCGAGCCGCGCCAGCGTGCACAGCGCGTTGACCATGTCATGTGGGCTGTATGCCGCGGTACGCGCGAACAGCACCTGTGACACGCGTACCGCGTGCTCGTACTGCAGGCAGTCCTGTGGCAGCTTTGCCAGGCTATTGGCAACGACGATGAAGGGCCGAGGGGGCAGCTGTGACAGCTGTACCACCAGCCCCTCCACAAACGCTGTCAGCCATGCATTCTCCTCCTCCTCCTCTCTCCCCTCCTCCTCCAACTCGGTCGCCACCGCCGCCCTCTCTCTCTCACTCTGCTCCCAGCCACCAGCCTCCGCCCACCCATGCCTGCTGCTGGGCAGTGCCTGTGCCTCCACGAAGCCACCATCCGGCCCTGCCTGCTGCATGCCGCCCACCCCCCCGGACCCCAGCCGTTGCGTGCTGTCAGCTGCGGCTGCCGCGACAGCCACTGCGTCGGTTTGCGCCACTGCATCCTTGTCACCGGCCCCGCCCCGTGCCAGCTGGATGCTGAGCGCCCAGGCGGCGTTGGCCAGGTCAAGTGGGTTGCAGCTGGGCAGCAGCGCAGTGAGAGTCCTTATGAGAGTGCGGAGTGCATCGCGGGGGACACTGTAACCCACCACAGAGCAGGACCACAGGATGGTGGCCAGCTCACGGGGGCGCATGGCCGGCAGCATGCGCAGCGCATGGCCCAACAGGTGTGACACCAGCCGCATCACACCTGACGCAGGCCGTTGTGTCCTGCGGTACAGCAGAACAGTGCGCACGTCATGCAAACCGTGCAGCAGTACAGCTGAGCCGCACTTCTGGCCATTCTCTTGTGCTTCCTGTAACCCATCTATCCATGTTCATGTAACACCCGAACAGTGTGGCCAGAACCCCAAACCCTGAACCCACAGCCCCTGGCAGCTGTGCACCCACCGCATGTGTGGAGGCTGCTGCTTGTGCAGGTGCGCGAGGCGGCCGAATGCAGCAGAGATGTGGATGGCGTTCAGAAGCCGCGGCTGCCGCCGCTGAACCATCTCTATCTCATGTGCAAGCGCAGCCCAGCTTGGGGCCGCGCCTAGATTGGCAGTGAACTGTCGAGCGTCCAGCTTGGCCTGATGCGCAGGCTCCAGCTGTTTATAGCCGCCGGGTGCATTCCCCGGGCGTTCAGGGCTGGTAGGGTCTGGACTGGGCGGCCGCGGGCGCAGCACACGGCTGCGTTGTTTCTGGGGCGGCAGCTGCTGGGCCGAGGGGCCCGAGTGCGAGGTGACTTGTGGCTCTGCAGGCTCTGACTGTGGCTGCACTGTGTTTGTCTGCTCTAAAGAGGGTGGAGGGGCTGTGCTCCAAGGCCTCCGCTGCCGTACCTGTGGCGCAAGGGGAGTAGCGGCGTTGCTGCTGCTGGGGCTGGCGGGGTCTACTGCACGACGTGTGGCAGCGGCCTGCGCCCTGCCTGCTGCACGCACAGCTTCACTGATGCCACGGGCATCACTTGGGGGCCGTGAGCTGCCTGCCTGGTGTGCTGACCACTGGGAGGTCCAGTCTGGAGACCCAGCCCGGGCCCCGGACGGTGCAGCGACTGCTATCACCCGCACATCCACGCCACGCGCTGCTGTGCATGGCATGGGGCCCATGCTGGTACTGAACCGCCATGGTTGGAATGCAACCCTCGGCAGCACACTTCCATCGCCGCCCAGCCGCCCTGATCCAGCCACTTTGTCGCTGCATGCCGCACTTGCCATGCCTGGTGCCGACGTCAAACACCAGCAGGCCGTACCGCCGGCCGCAAGCACATGCGGAGATTGATATAGATGTACAGTTCAACCCGCGTGTAGCGTGCAAGCTGATGTCTTGACGTCAACAATGATGCTGGCCTGAAGCAGCCCTAAGTGTGAAGGCTTTATAGCAGGAATACAAGAACTGTGTTTGATTAAAGGCGCTCAAAGCTTGACTTTTCTGCATGCAGGGTTTACCGAGGGTTTTCGGCGCTTTTTTACGCGCCATGAGCGTCATGCCTCCCCGAATCCCGTTAACTGAGTATCAAGGGTTTCCGGCAGCACCCAAGGCCATCTAGCGCCAGGCTGCAAGATGGGGGCCCATGAGGGCGAGATACACAGTGCCTTGGTGCACAAACAACGAGCACAGACGAATGCGATCCTGGGGTCGTGTATCAAGTATTTGGCGCTGTTGTGCATCTGCGTATTGAGCACGTCCATCCGCTTGTTCTCGGTGGTCAAGGTGGGTAAGGCGCAATCTCGTGCAGCACACCAGGACAACTGTGATCTATGTTTGGTCTCATGTCGATTTTGGGCGATCTGTGTGTCCGGGGCTCGCAAGAACCACAAGCTAGCCTCAGAGCATTAGATCGTGGCGATCGGCGTTATTTGAGCTGGGATTGTCTGCACCCTGCTTTGTTGGGCATGCTCCTGCATGGTGGTGGCACAAATGGCCCTCTGTCACGCATGCTGCCATGGCTCTGCTGCAAGCTGCTGCGGCTGCAGCTTCGAGCCTGGCAGCAGCAGCCCGCCTGCCACAGCACAGGCGGTCGGGCAGGCACACCATACAACCTGGTGCACACATGTTTGTCTGGCACGCAGCATTCTGGGGGATTTACGGCAGCCCGCAAAATGCCCTGAGCTCAGGACCATCCAAGCACGAGTTTTCCCAACCCAACTGCATGGGGACCCCTGCCTCAATCCCCAAACCTGCCTGGCCGCCTGCTGCACCATTCTGTCCTACCCTGCACGCAGTACGAGTCAGTCATTCATGAGTTTGATCCGTACTTCAACTACCGCGTCAGCCAGTTCCTGACCACCAAGGGGTTCTATGAGATGTGGAACTGGTTTGATGACCGGACGTGGTACCCCCTGGGCCGTGTGGTGGGCGGTACAGTATACCCGGTACGTCCCACCTACCCATGCAACCCTGCCTCCTGTTTCATTCGCTGTTTTGGGGGTGCCTCGTCCTTCACATCGCGGCTTGGGGAGGGGGGGCGGGGAACTCGGTCCAAGCCGCTGCGTGGCCCACGATACAGCCAGTGCACGGGGCTCAGGGGCTCATTCCAGCTGCGGCTCCTTCCGCTGTGTCAGGACGAGGCAGCTCAGCAGTCCGCTAAGGGGGCAGTACATGAGGCATGAGCTCTGCCATAGCAGGCCGGTACACCAGCTGGCCAGCAGCAGCCCACACCCACAATTACAGCACGTGCCAAGGCCTGCCTGCCAGCCACTGGGCCCTGACCAGTTTGGACATGCACGCAGCTGGCAGCTGCCAGGATCAGTTCAAACCACATCAGAACAGGTCAGGTTGGATCGATCGCAAATGGTGTGACACGCTCACTCCGTGGAAACATTATGTGTGATGTACTGCAGGGCCTCATCTTCACGGCAGGCACCATGTACCGCATCCTTCACTTTCTCAACATCCCCATCCACATCCAGGAGGTGCGTGGCACGAAGGCTCAAGAGTTTCAGTTCCAGACACCAAAGTGGTTTAGTTCCAGAGTGCTTCAGGTCCAGAGCGCTTGGTTGCAGAGAGTGCCTCTTAAACTTTCACGCCTCCTGAGCCCCTGAACGCGTGCCACCTCGGACCTGCTTGCCACCCCACACAACAGGTGTGCGTGTTCACCGCGCCGCTGTTCTCCGCGTTCTGCGCGCTAGCGTGCTACGGGCTGGTGCGCGAGGTCAGGGGGGACGGCGCAGGCCTGCTGGCTGCCACCTTCGTGGGCATGGTGCCCTCCTACATTTCACGCTCTGTGGCAGGGTCATATGACAACGAGGGCGTCGCCATCTTTGCGCTCGTCAACGTCTTCTACCTCTTCCTCAAGGTGTGATGAATCTGATGATGTGTGGTGTCCAGTCGTTCCAAACTTTTTCAGTTTGCTTGATGTTGAATACGTCAAGCAGGCTCAACATGCGGCCAGTGCGTGTGATTCCACCTTGGGTTATAGAAAGGGTGATGTCACTGAATTGGGGCCGTGTGCCGCGCCACTGTACTGCTGCGGCTGTACTGGGGGTATTGACGTTGTTTATTCATCATGTTGGTGGTGGTGTGGTGGTGGTGTACTGTATTGTACTGGCCATCAGGGGGCTGCTCGCCTGCTCCTGCTCACGTTCTGCTCTCGTGTGGCCATGCATGGTCCTGCCATGCAGGCACTCAACACCGGGTCCCTCATGTGGGCCACAGCCCTGGTGGTGGGCTATGGATACATGGTGCTCTCATGGGGCGGTTACTCGTTTGTTATCAACCTGCTGCCCATCTACTGCCTGGTGGCCATTGTCACGGGCCGCCTCACGCCCCGGCTGTACGTCGCGTTCGCACCGCTTGTAGTTCTGGGCACGCTGCTGGCAGGTATGAGGCCTGCCTTTGTGTTGCGTGCGTGCGTGTGGGTGGGGAAGTGGGGGGAGATTGGCAGTGGTGGGAGTGTGGGGGTGCGCTGTGGAGGTGCGCTCTGCTTCAACAAGGTGCCTTATCACGGTGCCTTATCATCTCTGTGCATTCTGTCTTTGTGGGGTCCCTTCCTCAGGCCTCTGTGTATGCCGGGGTTTCCTGGTTGCGTTTGGCGCCTGGTGGCTGGGATCAACCTGTGTACAACAGACAGCCAATCACTCAACCGTGATTACATAAGTACACGAGTACAGAGCGGTGCTCCGTGGTGACTTCACATCAATCTCACCCCCACATCACGCAAACACCTCGCAGCCTCCATCCCTGTCGTGGGCTTCAATGCCGTGTACATGTCGGAACACTTTGGCGCATTCCTGGCGTTTGTGGTGCTGCACATAGCGATGGCTGTGCGCTTTGTGCGCGCGCAGCTGCCCCCCCGGTGCGTATACCCGCGCATGGGTCAGTCCGGGTAGCCAATGGCTGGTCCCCATGGCTGTCTGGCGGCTTGTCCTATACTTGCACTGATAGCAGCCCGACGTTTGAACGCATGCTGGTGGCATGTGCATGCGTCAGGCACGGTGTTCAGCCATTGACAGAGAATGGCACCCGGGTCACTGGTTCTGAATGCGCGGAACTCGTTGTTTTGCCCGATGCTTCAAACACGGAGCAGGGATCTGAGGCCCCCAACCCACACCCTTGCGTCTAAACCATGGCTGCAGGCTGTTCCGCCGCGTTGTGGTGGGACTGCTGGCCCTGGCTGCACTGGGCCTGGGCCTGGGCCTGGCCGCCGTCATAGGCTTTGTGCTGCGCTCGCCCACGTACGGCTGGACAGGTGCGTGAATGTACCTTGTGTGCACTGCATGTGTACCGCTTGTGTACCGTCGGCGTACCTGCATCTGTACCGCCTGTGCCGACACGCACACACACCCTCCCCCTCCCAAAACCTGACACGCCCTCCCCATCTCCCCTTCCTCCTCGAGCGCTGCTGGGCCCCATGTACTCCCAAACGACTCTCCCCCTCGCTTCACTTTACTCACCATGTATTCCCCTCACTCTTCTGTTGCCACGCTTTCTTCCAGGCCGCTCGCTGTCACTGCTGGACCCCACGTACGCCTCAAAGTACATCCCCATCATTGCCTCGGTTTCGGAGCACCAGCCGCCCAACTGGACCTCCTACATCATGGACCTACACGTGCTGGTGCGCTTTGTACTGCCTGACCACACGGTCCTGGCCCTACCGTTGTACTGCACATGTACTGCTGTGCCATGTGTGCACCGCGGTACTGCTCTTCATGGCGTGCTGCCAGTGCACGTGGGCGCCACCCCAGACGGGTGCCTGTGCACACGTTGCTGGGCAGCAGCAGGCTGGTCAGCTCGTGGTATAGGGGTTCACTGGACGGGTGATGGTGACGTGCGCACATACACGTGTGCACTGCGACTGGTGCACCACTGGCTTGCCCGTGATCATCACGTTGCTGAACGTGACCTGGCTCCTCCTGCGGCTGGGCTGTCCTCTGCAGGTCCTGTTTGTGCCAGCTGGCCTGATCGCATGCTTCACACGCCGTTCCGACGGCGCGCTCTTCCTCATCCTGTACGGCTGTACCGCCGTGTACTTCTCGGGCGTCATGGTGAGCGTACTGCTGGTGTATTGCCAGTGTACCACAGTGTCACACCACCACGCCTCAGAGTGTATGAAGCCCTGCGCCGGAACTACTTGATACCTGTCGTTTCAAGCTTCCCTGCATCGCTGAAGGGTGCTTCAGCCTGTTCCACAAGTACCGCCTGTACTGCCTGTACCGCCTGTACCGCTGCAGGTACGCCTGATGCTGGTGCTGGCGCCTGCGACGTGCTGCCTCGCGGCGGTGGCCATCTCTGACCTGCTGGGCACCACATCTGCCTCCATCAAGACAGTGTTTGAGTCAGCAACAGCAAAGGTGGGACTGGCAGCTGCTTGGGTCAGCAGGGCTTGCAACCTGTGTTGTTTGCGGCGGTACAGCAGTACAGGATGGGGAAGAGTGCGCCGGCTGACAGCATGGCTCAGGGCGTAGGGCTCAGAGTGTGTGGTTTTGAGTTGATGGGTTGGGGGACGCAAGCAGCTTGTTGGGGCTGGGGTCCATGCCTACGGGTCAGGGGTGTGGGGCACCCCGGCCAGCGTTGGAACTTACGGCTGCCATCGGCAGCTACCTGGTTGCTGTACCGCAACGCTGATCTGAGCCGCTGCGGCCGGATTTGTGGCCAGCCATGCACATGCCACACACACATCTTCCCCTTGGTGTACATTTGAAGCTCGCTTGCACTGGGTTAACATGCGCATGATTGTGGTACCGGTGGTTGGCAGCAGAGGCGCAAGAAGGCGGCTGCTGAGATCACACATGCACCGGCTGAGGAGGATGAAGGGGAGGATGCCAAGGACGAGGGCACCGAGTCCAGGACCGCCACGCCTGCCAAGGCCCAGCCCAAGAAGTGGGTGCGGCACGGCCGGCCTGCTGCCGTTGTATCTGGC
This sequence comes from Chlamydomonas applanata, assembly GCA_001662365.1. NCBI lineage: Eukaryota > Viridiplantae > Chlorophyta > Chlorophyceae > Chlamydomonadales > Chlamydomonadaceae > Chlamydomonas > Chlamydomonas applanata. The sequence goes on along the minus strand of BDCZ01000211.1, from coordinate 24,008 downwards.
ATTGTTGAAACCCAAGCCAATGTGGGGACTGCTGGACCCAAGTCCTGAACCCCGATCCTTACCCTAGAACCCAATGCACCCCACTACCTGAACTCCAACATCCTGAACCTGATCCTTCTTGTTTGAAGGATCGCTAGATGTTAATAGGGTCCACTGTAGAGTCCATATAAATTTTATTAGAGTCCATATGAACTGCCATATGAATTTTATTTTTTTTTGTTTATGAGCCTGACCCTTCTATTAGTCCCCGCCCCCACAACTGCCAACAACTTGCAGGAAGGCGGACACCGCCACTGCCACTGCTAAGCCATCATTTGCGGGCTACCCCCTGGACGTGCTGACCAGCGCTGCATCTCTGGCGCTGGTCGGCGTGATGTTGGTGCTTTACGTGATGCACTGCATCCACGCGTCATCGGACATGTACTCGTCACCATCCATCGTACTGCAGTCCCCCCGGCCGTGAGTGACCCCGTGACCAGGCACTGTACTGCCTTGTACTACTGTACTGCTGCACGGAAGGACCAGTCAGCTTGCTGGGCGCATGTAGCAGGGCTGGGGCCTGAAGCAGCTGCTGCTGCTTTGTGCTCAGCTGGTGACCCCGCGCGAAGACCTGGGATGCCTCCAGGACTGTTAGCATGTGTGTGTGTGTGTGGGTGGGTTGGGTGGTGTAGCCGTACACCTCATGGATGCATGAGCCTCCCAGCAGCTGCTGGGACCCTATATGTGTATGTTACAGTCAGGCAGGTGCACAATCGAGATTCGAGGCGGTACTTGTTGCCTCTGTTAGCCAGCGTGATTCCGCATGTACAGCTTCGCATTGTACTGCCTGGCAGCAATGTACCGCCTGGCACTGTACCGCAGGGACGGCAGCGTGTACGTTTTTGATGACTTCCGAGAGGCATATGCATGGCTGCGCCACAACACGCACCCCGACACCAAGGTCGCGTCCTGGTGCGCACTGTCCTGCACTGTCCTGTATTGCACTTGGACCACCGAAACAGCACTAGCCAGGGTATTGTGCAGCAGCAGCACATACGCCCATCTTACCCAGCTTCCCAGCTGGATCAATGGGGTATTATCATGCGATCTGTCCTAGGGATTTACCAGGGATTCTCCAATGTGATCCATCGCGGGGATTCATCCTAAATCAAGATCTGCGCATTGCCTTGCTTGTTATGTAAGATGCTATTTAGCCTCACACTGCAGATCCCTGCTGGACCACTCACACCCCGCAGGTGGGACTACGGTTACCAGACCACTGCCATGGCCAACCGAACTGTGATCGTGGACAACAACACGTGGAACAACACGCACATCGCGACAGTGGGCCGCGCAATGAGCAGCTCCGAGTACAAGGCGTGGAAAATCTACAGGTGCCGTGGAATTGGAGGCTGCTCTGGAGGCTGCTTTTATATGTCTAATATGTGTCCTGCGCCCTTTTGCATTCCAGGTCATTGAGGATGCTGTCCCACTCTCTTCAGTCTCACTCTCCTTGTCCCGCCTGCGTCCACTCAATTGTACTCGTACCCATCATTCTTCTCACTCTCACTCTCGCCCTCACATTCACTCCACCTGCAGGTCTCTGGACGTTGAGTACGTGTTTGTGGTGTTCGGGGGGCTCATCGGTTATCCATCTGACGACATCAACAAGTTCCTGTGGATGGTGCGCACTGCAAGCATTGTCCATCGCTATTGTCCATTGGGATGCTTGTTCCCTCTTCCATTGCATTGCAAAAGGTCGTCCTGCGAGCCATGCTTGTATTTTTTGCTCTCGTTAGTTTGCTGTGGTGTGCTATGGCTGCCGCCCATGGTGCATTGAGCAAAATACTGGCATGTGGATGGTGCGTCCGCATCATCCACAGCATGCCATACATCAGTTGGCTGCCGCTGCTGATGGATGATCGGCTGAGCCCAGTAAAGGTTGTGCGCGCGTGCCCGCAAGCGTTTGCGGGTGGATGGGTTTGGGGGGGGCGCGGGGTGTAGCTGTACACCTGGGTGCATGAGCTGTGTGTTGGTTACATTGTACACCCATCATGGCGCATGGATGCCTGCCGCGAGACAGGATTAGCAAGATTCCTTATGACTTCACTGGTTCAAAATTCTGTTTCTTAATGGTTCATGGCCATTGCAGCCGTGCGGCTTGTGTCCACCTCAATAAGCATGTCAGCCAGCCTGTTCCAGGCTCTCCTGTAATTTCCACAGTTCATGAACTGAAGCATGTCTGCATCACTCCATTCCTGGGCCGGGGGCAACCCCTCAAAACGATCAGTTTCTCTGTGTGTGTTGTGCCGTGTTTCTGTTCCACAGGTGCGCATCGGTGGTGGTGTGTACCCGGAGATCAAGGAGCCTGACTACCTGGCAGGAGGGCAGGTGTGGCCCTGATCCCTACTCCCTGAACCCTACTCACTGAACCTTGATTCCTAAACCCTGAACCCTGAACCCTACACAGTGCAGCCATGTTGCACAACAGGCACGCAATATGGGTCAGTGTTCTGAGGGCAGTGCGTCTGAAGTCTGTGTGCATGGTGGGAGGGGCTGCCTGGCTGGTAGAGGATGGGGTGGGACTGGTCCGCTCACAGCTGAGTGGGCTGCCTCACTCATTCAAGTTTGTGTACCGTGTGTGTTGTACTGCATGTGTTGTACCGTATGTACCGCCCCACAGGACTACCGCATCGATGCGTCAGGCACCAAGACCATGATCAGCTCCCTCATGTACCGCCTGTCGTACTACGAGTGAGTGGTGGCAATGCAATGGAGACGCCGGTCAACGCGCTTGCATGTGCTCATGCTGCATGCATACTATGTGGCCCTTCTCCTGGGTCTGTTGTCAAGAGGCTTTGCCGCGCTGTTGACTTGCTCACAACCGGACAACAACTGCTGATAGGTCCACGATCACTGATTCAACTGCAACACTGCTGACACTGTCAGGCTCCGGCATGCAGACACATCTGTGACACGCCGTGTTATCCTTATTACTGCCGACACAGCCCTCAACCCTTGACCCCAGCCCATGCAGTGCTTCAACCCTCACGCATGCATACCCTGCACCTTGAGACTGTGTGCCCAAGCCCTGAGACCTGCACCTGCCCACTGCCCTGTGCACGCAGCTTTGCTGAGGAGAGCGCGCTGAGCAGCGGGCAGCGCGGCTATGACCGCGTGCGCCAGACCGTGATTGGCAAGCTCAACATCAAGCTGCAATACTTTGAGGAGGTGTTTACGAGTCAGCACTGGATGATGCGCATCTACAGGTGCGGCTGCAGCGGCTGGTGGTAAATTGGTCTGTCGCTTTTGTTTGTTGCTTGGTTGTTTGGCTGGTTGGTTGGTTAGTTGGTTGGTGGATTGCGCAAATCAGGTGCTGGGACACGCAACATGTGGTGTTTGGAGGCACAGCATCATACATGGCGGCACCACTGCCGCGAGGCAGGATTGGCACATACCAGCAGCCTGAACAGGCCTGTGCGCTGTGCTGTGCTTAGCACATGCGAGAGCGGCCTGAACAGAATTGCGCGCTGTGCTGTGCTGGATGTGCAGGGTGCGCGACAAGCCGCTGCGGGACCCCACATCAGGGGCCAAGGACTTGCGCCACAAAATCAAGAAGGCGCAACGCGAGTAGGCGCTAGCAGCGAGCTCTATCTGGGTACAGCCGCTGGGCCGATGCAGTAAGTTGGCTCAAGCTTACACCCACAGTATTGCAGCTGAGGCAGTTTGGATGTCAGTCAGCAAGGCAGGTGATGCAACCAATGATGGGAGTGATAGGAGCCACAGAGAAAAAAGAGAGGTGGCGGCAGGAGCAGCAACTGGCGCACTCACACTACACTCAAGAATTGTGGTCCTGGGGGTGCGTGGAGAGGCTGGGGCTGGGTTGGGGTCACATGGGGAAGGGGCAGGGTGTGAGGGCGGGTGGAGAGGTGGCATTGCTTGAGTGCAGCTTGTCCTAGTGGGCACCCACCCACCTGGCGCTCTGATCTGATCACGCAGACGAGTGACATTCAACTGGGCGTTGGGGGTGCAGGGCGTGTGATTTATGATAGCTCAGGGAGTGCATGGACAGCCAGGTAGGGGTTGCTGCAGAAGCAACCATCCAAGCAAAGGGGCACGCGTGGCACACTGAAAGGCAGGGGGGTCGCGTGTAGTGTGCACACGACAGATCTGTCAGACTGCCAGGAACAAACCCAAGTTACATGGGCGGGGCAGGGGATGTGGCAGTGTTATACAGCACACGGGACACGCTGCAGGCAGTTATGCACATCGGGACATTGCCTTCCAACCAGCTTCTGACCTGGAGTTGAATAATGGCAAGCACTACTTGTCCACAGCCGACAGGTCTACCTTAGGCCGTGCACACAGACTACCAGCCCCACATCGCCATGCACAGATTCCACACCACCACCCATTCAGGCTTGCAGATTGCAGCAAGTTGCCTCAGCCACTGGCCATCGCGAGGCTGCATTAAACGACAGAAGCTGTTTGAACTGAAGTAACACATCCAGTGCACGCTCGCAGGGACGGGGTGAGAGAGGATTAGGGGCCCAACGCAGGGGTTTCAGACCTCACCAACCTGCCATTGGCTCTGAGGCCTTGAGGAGCATGTTCCCATCTACTGTGCACACACTCGGGCCTCCACCGTATCAAAATGCAGTGAACATACCACAGCAAGGCACACCTGCTGGTAGCAGTGACCAGACAGCGACAGAGCCAAGCAAACCCATGTGCTGCGAGAACAGCCAGATCACCAGACAGCCAGATCACACAACAAGGACTTGGAGAAGCGCGTGGCAGGTGTCCGTCACGGTGGCACTACACCACCTGGAGCACCCCCCAGGGCGGCTAGGCCCCCGAGCAGCAGCGGCAGCAGCGGCACGCCCCCTCCGCCACCCCCTCCCCCGCCCCCAAAGGACGTGGTCAGTCCAAGGCTAGCGGAGCCCCCAACTGACTTGATCGGATTGGAAATAGACACAGGGGTAGAGGTGACCACCTCAAGGCCGTTGTCAGCACTGGATGCTGCTGGGACAACGGCAGGAGTGGTCAGAGGCACAGGGGTGGCGGCTGCTGCCACCTGAGTGGGCTGTGTGGCTGCTGCGGGGATGGTGGCAGGCAGGGCGAGCACCTGCAAGCAAGCAGCGGGACACAGGGGCCCGAGAGCTCGGTGTTTGTGGGAGGGGGTGCTGAAGCATGGGGCCGGGAGGGGGAGAGGGAGGGCAGTTGCAAAGGGCGGCTGCTACATGCCGTGGCCCAGGTGCGTGCCGCATGCACTGCGGGCGCTCGTCCGGGGGGTGCGGATGTCGTGTCAGCGCCGGTGAGTTCGTCCAACCATGTATGCCAGACGTGTGCAGGCGTGCGTGCCACTCATCATTTCACACGCGCATCACATCATGTCAAAACAACAGCACAAGGCAAGGGCACGCAAGAGCGACGCACCTGTCCACCACTAGGCGTGGCCCCAGACAGCCTGCTGCCCAGCAGCGCCCCGCCCAGCAAAGATTGTTGCTGCTGCTGTTGCTGCAGGCCGCTGAGAGCCTCGGCTGGGACCTGGATCACAGTCGGGGTGGAGGTGGCAGCTGGCCTTGTGGGCAACGCTGTGTATGCAGGCTGTTGTGCTGTGCTGCCGTAGCCTATGGTTCCCCCTGGCCCAGCAGTAGAGGGGTAAGTCTGTGCAGGAGTGAGACCCTGAGGGGTGAGCATCAGGACTTGGGGGGGAGGGCTGGAGCCAGGGCTGAGGAGACCTTCTGCTGCACTGGTGAGTGCAGATATCAGGGGCGGCATCGTGGAACGCCGGGCTGAGGGCGTGGGGGAAGACGAAGGGGCCAGCTTGCCGCTGACGACCGTGAACAACGGTGGTACAGGTGACTGCGGACGGGGGACCGTCGCTGCCGACATTCGCGTTGTTGGCGTGGGTGCAGGTATGGAGGGGGGCCTGGGGCTGGGGCCAGGCGCAGGGACAGGGGCAGGAGCAGGGGCTGGGGCTGGTGCTGGCCTGCCTTGGGGCGGGGCTGACGGTGGTGCACGTTGGGGTGGGGGCAGTGGGGCTTGGCGGGGGGCGGCGGGGGGCGAGATCGCAGGTGCAATCTTTGGAGGCACAGCCCCAATAACTGGGGTGGGAGCGGTCACAGTAGGCGAGGTGGCAGGTGCAGCCTTTGGAGGCACCGCGCCAATGACCGGGTTGGGCGCGGCCAGATTAGGCACGGCCACAGATGGGGACGTAGCCTTTGGGGGTGCTGCGCCAAGCACAGCAGCGGCCGCAGGTGAAGATAAAGGTGAAGGTGAAGGCGGCGGGGGCCTGATGCTAACTGATATGGAAGGGGACAGTGTTGGGGGCATGCCCTTCGCCGGTGGGGCAGACGCCGGTGCCGTCATTGGTATAGGCAGTGATACTGGCTTTGGTGATGATGGTGTTTCAGCCCCAGTCGGAGGTGCAGGGGCGGCAGGTGTCAGCTTGGCTGGTCCGTCCTGGTCGCTGTCCGAGGCCAGCTCCCCCACTGCGACGATCGTCCCGTTCACTATTGTGAGCGGTACTTCTGTGACTGTCACGCGAGGGGGCAGCTGGATGCGCTGGACCGGGGCGGTTCCTGGGGAAGCAGATGCTGATGATGGCGCCTGGGTGCTTGTGCTCATGAGCACACGGGCCGCATGCGCCAGGTCCTGGCTGGTCATCAGGCTGCCGCGCACCATAAAGGGCAGCACTGCCAGCAGCGCCACCACCACGCCCAGAATTAGCTTCAGCTTCCCGATCCCTTGCCATGACGCCCGCGGCCGAGCGTAAACACGAGGAACTCCCAGAAAAGCGTCAACCAGTGAGGCTAGCATGGCGTGGTGGTATGAATCGCAGAACTTTGCAAGCGTCAAAGTGTACAAACAGGGCAAAATCCAAATTACTGACGTGATGTGTGGTGAGGTTGGTCGGTTGGTCCGTTCTTACCGGTACCAGATTTTGACAGCTCGGGCACAGGTGTTTGCGTGCAAGTGGCAGCATATGCGGTGGAAGACCCGCATATTGAATGCCTAGAACACACAGGTAACACCATGAGACAGCTTGAATGCGGGCCTTCCTAGCCCTGCTCCTCCTCCTGAGCAGCACCAACCGCAGCAACAGCGGCAGCACCAAGATAGCGACTAGCACAGCGCACGGCTCAAGCCCTGGAGCGCCTGTTTCAGCTGTGCACAAGCTGAATGTGGCCAGCTTTTCTTGGCCAGGCCAGGTGCGCCATGACGACCCCATGCACACACCCCGCATGCCGAGGGTTGCAGCAGCACCTGCCACCTGTGGCATGCGCGTGCCAACAGACTGTGGATGCGTCCTGCCTCCTACTTAATGTGCATGGCATGCAGGGCATGGGCACTCGTCGCCTTCTAAAGGAGCCCTCTGTCATGCCCAGCTCCGCGGCAGCTGCTCAAGCTCCTACTTCAGCTGCACCACCCAGCTCCGGTTCAGCTGGGGGCAGCAGCATTCAGCTGCAGCAGGCACTGCAGGGCGCAGTGGCTGCACTGAACACGGTGTGGCTGCTGCTGCTTCGCATGCAGCCGTCTGCCACTGGGACAGCAGCAGCTGCAGTCCGACCACCACCCGGACCTGCAGCGGTGGTGCCTTCAAGCACAAGTACACCAAGTACAGCTGCCCCCTTGCGCCCTGCCGCACTGCAGCCTGCAGCCAGTCAGTCCACGCCCACCGGGCAACGTGCCACCCTCCTGCCAACATCCCAAGCGCCAGCCATGCAGCAGACACCTGCAGCTCAGTACACACCCATGTGGGCGCCACCTGTACTGCCAGTCAACCCCCCGGTTCTATTGAATGGTCCTGTCACAGGCACAGCAGTGCCAAGCTCCACACCCTCCATGGCACAGTCAGCTGGAGACGTGGCACAGGGCAGCTCCAGCACTCAAATCTCACAGCCAGGTGCTGCAGGTGCAGGTGGGTATGTGGCCGGTGCCATGCCTGTCCATGCACACTTGTAGCACCCAACCGGCCGTTTGTTCACAGCTGCATGGTGCGTACGTGCGCCGCTTGCATGATGCTGGAGTGCACTTCAGTGTGTGTGTTGGTTACATCGTACGCCAGTGTGTCTGTTGAATGACCGCCATCCTCTCATCCATACATCTGTACCGGCTGGTACTGCCAACCGCGTGCGCGTCATTCTGATCTGTGCATCGCATGCAGGGGCTGCGCCAATCAACATTTCGGTCACGACCAGCACCCCAGTGTCTGTATCCAACCCCATCAACATGGACAGCAACAACAATGGCGGGCTGCTGAACAGCCTGCTGTCAAAGCCACGTGTGATCATCGTGCCGGTGCTTCTTGGGAGGTAGCTGAGAGGTACTGCAGACGGGACAAGGAGAACAAGCTACTGCTGCCAAGGCTGTAGTGCTGATCAGGGCGGGTTTTTCAGCCAGATGTGGTCCTGTGTCAATGGATTGTTTGCGTCGCAAAACAGCGCAACAGCGATCATGCCAAGGTTGTCACACGGTTCCCCAGTTGACATGTAAGGCGGACAGTGAAATGCACAGCTATGGCTCCTGAGCGCACAGTCTTGCGTGCAGCAACTGCCTCAGTCAAACTGCCCCTGCTGCAAATCCAGCTAGCAGCCACTTCAACGCGTTTTGCAGGTCATGTGGCACGCAGACCGCCGGCTGCTAACCTTTGCAGTGCTCGCTTCCCATGGGGTGCTAGGTGCTGTAGTGGGGCGGCTCCCGGTAATTCAGGCTGGCTTGGTCCTCTAGTGCTTGTGTTTAGATAACGACTGTCAGGCTCCGGCGTGCAGACGCATCTGTGAAACGCCGTGTTATTACTGTTAGCCACTTCAACCACATGCAACTCACGCAGGGGGAACTCTGACCATCACCACCAATGCACACCACCAACAGGCTCATCTGGTCATTCTTATCTGTGCGCACTAGGGGAGCACAGAGGACGTGCGTAGCATGGGCCAGGTGCCATGCACCATGTGTACATCAATCAGCATGTGATACTGGGGCATGGGGGTGAGCTACCCCGCAACTGTGACCTACTTTGGACCTATGGCCAGCTGCTGTACTGCTGCTGTACTGCCCCCTCCATGACTGCACAGCAGTTGCGTATGTACTGCCTGCCCGTGCGGCCTGTGCCGCCGCAGGTCAACACGTTCCGCATTGGCTATCACTACGAGCTGCAGCTGGCAGCGTGATGAATGCTGCAGGCTCAGGACGAAGCTCAGGCCATGCTGGCATGATGTGGGCATGTGGTTGACATGGCCATGCTGACCTGGGATGGACACGAGATGATGCAACTCCTCTGCTGTAATGTACTGCTGTACCACCACCGTACCGCCACCGTACCGCAGGAGCTGACGGAGGAGGAGCTCACACGTGTGCTCACTGAGCCGCGCTCCGCGCTGTGCAAGCAGTACGGCGCGCTGCTGGGCATGTTGGGCGCGCGGCTGTGCAGCCTGTGCTACACACGGCCCGGCCTGCGTGCGGTCGCCCGCAAGGTGCGTGCTGTGTGGGGCTGCGCACTATGGCATGTGGGGTCACGGCCCGCGAGGAAGCATCTGACCATGGCAGGGAGCACGCTCTCATGCGCTTGTGTCTGGGACCTGTAGCCCTGCACTGCACACAACGCGGCTGCTTATCACATTGTGTCCACGCTGTGGCTGTTCCATTCCATTCTTTTGATCACAGCACATGTCAATGCCTCAACCAGTTGCTGGCCATTAATGCTGGCCACTATTGCTGGCCACAATTGCTGCAGCATACCAGGGGCATCATAGCAGGTCAGGACTTTACAACCTTCTACATACCTGCAAGCCGTCATGAGTGCTAAGTGTACTTCATGGGCTGTGCGCCTCGTGTACTGTACAAAAGCTGGCATTTGGCGTCAGCACCGTACACCCTTCTCCCAACTGCTGGATATCGCTTTTGGATCATGCTGACCATCCCTATCAAACAACGTCCAGTCCAAAACCTGCATCCCTTCACTAAACAGATCGCATCTATGTCATGCTCATCAGTCACTATCCATCACACTGGGGTCATCTGCTTGTTGCGGTACGCACCGTGCCCTGCTACGTATCTCAACCCCCATGCCCCCTGCTGCCCAAACCCCAACCTCTTTCTTGAACCAGTCCCCAGCCAGCCTCCCCTCGCGTCACAGTGCATATGAAATGAAGTTTGATTGTAATTCTTCGCCTACCTGCAGACTGTACCACGATCCAAGACAATCACCCGCGCAACGTACCACCATCCAATACAACTGATCCCCTGCCAGCCCACAAACCATGGAGCCCACCAGCCATGCCACCATCCTTAGGGTACACAGCACTGCTGAACACACTCGGATGCGGCCAACACCTCAACATGTACCACACTGCAGCTGGCCCCGCGCGCCTTACAGGCAGCAGCAGCACCACCGTCAGCACTGGACTGCAGCCGCACAGCTGCCAGCCAACATCGTGCGCAGCTCACAACAGCACCGCCGCCTTCACCACTCCATGGATGCCGCCAGCGCGCGCAGCACGTACGCCACGTCAGCCATGGCCGGCTGGCGCCCAGGCTGCGCATGCTTGCAGGCCGCGATGAGCTGCGCCACCTGCGGCAGCGATCCCAAGTCCAGGACCTCCAGCATGACGCCCATGCTGTACACATCCGATGCGGGCGAGAACAGGCCCGTGGCCTTGAGGTGCGGGTCGCAGAAGCGGGGGGTCCCGTACGCGAGCGGCCCGTCCTCGCGGCACGTGCCGTACTGGGCGTGCAGGTCGAAGACGCGCTGCCCCGGCTCCAGCCACTCCGCCATGCCAAAGTCCAGCACCTGGGTGCGGGTCAGCAGGTACACCGCCTTCTCATCCGCACTCGCCTGCTGGCCCCATACCGGCTGCACATCCACCTGCACATTGGCCGGCTTCAGGTCG